>CACVKI010143631.1:0-130820 GCA_902732785.1 Trichogramma evanescens | reverse complement strand
AGGAGTCCAGTTTTTTCTATTTTTACTTGAAAAACCTGCTCATATTTTTTTAACGCATTATCTTCATTGATTATACCATGGTTTGTACTTGCGTTTCCTTCAAAATCAGATAAAAATACATTTTTGTATTTCTTCTTCCAATCAGCCTTTTTATTATCACTGTACGTATAAATCTCATAGCATATGCTGCCGGTAATTCTTAATTTTCGTGCCTTTTTCCATAAATCATTCATTTGACCCAAAGTCTTCATAAACAACTCAATTGACTCGCAGTGGGAAATTTGCACATGTTTTTCATAGAAATTACTATAATTATTACATACATCTACTGATTCAAATTTTAAATTTTCATCCCTCTGTAGCAAACTATGAACTAGAGATAAGTTGAGAAGGTACTCTTGACTGTATGGTATCATTTTAACAAATTTTTTTGTTCTCCTTCGTCGAGAAAAATGAATGGCAGCTTCACTGTCAGGATTACCTGGAACGTAAATTTATAAATAAACAAATATAGTTTCATTCAAAATTATTATATTTATTAGTTATATTATATTTATTAAAGATTTTTTTGACTTTCACTCACAATCAATGAGTTTGTGGAAAAATAAATTATTTGTTTCTTCGTTGACCATGCCATAATCAACGTATGCATCGGCTTTTTCAAAATGATAATATTTGTCGATTGGTATGACATTTTGATATGGAAGGCTTAAATTTTTTTTCACTTTACCCCATTTCTGCGGGTCATCGGTGCAGCTAATTTGTTCCAAATTGGAGATCCCTTGTCTGTGAAATTTTAAATAACAATAAATATATGTTTTTTATCTTTGATTAACAAGTTTTGACTTACCTATTTATGAATAAAAGAGTTGCAAAAGTATGTTTACATTTACCGCTCTCGCCAGCGACACAATCACAGTTACATTTAATAGTTTTTGTATTAGAATCAATCAATACCTCGATTTCAACTTTATAAGGATCATCGTTAATCTTTGACAATGACAAGACGTATGATAAAATAGAAGCTTTATTAGTATCACGTAACGTGCAACCGCACAATAAAATGTGATCGGCTAATAAAACAGCTATACCTTCGACTATAGGTCGCTTTGAATCCCCTGATATTGTATAGATATCTTTAAAGCTTATTTCTAATTCTATATTACTCATTTTTAGCTTATATTATCTCGATAATATATTTGATATGATGAGCGTTAACACAATTACGTAGCAGAATAATGGATAAATAAAAAACAAAAGAATCGCAAATATCAATCAACTTGCCGCGGCGGCGGCAACTCCCGCGAAATTTTGCTACATTCATTTTACTATTTAAGACACGCAGATCAAACTTTTCAAGAATTTTATTGTTCCTAAAATTATGTGAGGGTGTGATCTTCGTTTTAAGAATAATAAACATCAACATTGTTATCGCTAGCATTTTTTATTTACAGTTTTTCCCATTTTTACGTGTTATTTTTTAAAATTTACTCATCTACCTCATTTCCCTACTGATCCACCAGGAGGCGCATGGGTATCGTTTAGTTCTCAATGTTTTGATGACATGTTTGTTCCACTGTTCAGATCAAGAAACTGAAGCTAAAGTTGCACATGAAAATTTGTCAACAGTTGAAATTAGTAAGAAATTTTAAAATTATTTTTTTAAAGAAATTTTTCTTATATTGAAACATTATTTTCTATTTAATATTGTAAATATATATTTTGATTAAAAGACTCGTTTGTTTTTGATATTACAATTGAATGTTGTTTAAATTTTTAGATGAAGAAATTAAATTTGCAAATGAAAATTTGCCAACATTAGCTGAAATTAGTAGGCATTTTTGGAATTATATTTTTTAATAAAAATTACTTCCTGAAGCATTATTTTCTGTTAAATATTAGAATCTGATTAATAGGCCTTTTTTTGGTAATATTTTAATGAATAATAAAATATTTTTTCTATTATAGATGGAGATGTTGAAATTGCACTTGAAAACTCAGCAAAAACAGCTGAACTTAGTAAGTAACTTAATACTTTTAAAATATTATTTATCATATTTAGTTATCACATTATCACATTATAGTGAAATCATTTATAATTTAATTATATTCTAGTTTTACCAGATGGGTCTATTTTGGTTGTACCAATTATTGACATTGAGCCTCAAGTGAATGTTTCTCCTATGCAACTCGATGAGGCAGATTACATATTGCAAGAAGAAGATTTTCTTAATGATGGTAAATATTAATTTTCCTCTCAGGTAACTGTATGGTCAAATTTAACACTATCTGTTGTATTTATTATTGTGTGTTTCAGATTTTATTTTCATGGATGAGACTTGTATGATTGAGCCAATCAAAAGTAACAATGTTTCTAGAGTTACCAGTCATACTTTTACATCTGGACAAAATGGTAAGTTGGATTTTTTATTCATAAATTAAAAAATATGAAAAAATTTCACACAATATTTTATTTATCAATTGTTGCAGTTTCTACTTCCATGGATGAGACTTGTATGATTAAGCCAATCAAAAGTAATAATGTTTCAAACTGTACCAGTCATACTATTACATCTGGACAATATGGTAAGCTAATTTTTAGTGTATAATTTTAAAAAATTGAATGTTTAAACATTTTTTGTCAACAGAATCCCAAACTTTCAAGCAACTGGCCCCATCGTTTGAGAAACATTCATGCTATCCAACACCAATAACAAAGCAACAGAAAAAACAAACAGAAAAATTGCAGAATGCAATTTCTTCTGCAGTATTCCAAGACCAACTGTCTAAAAAAAATAAAGTAAAAGAGGAAAAAGAAATGATGAAAAATAAAAAAAAAAGAGGAACAAGAAATTATAAAAAATAAAAAAAAGAAGAAGAGATTTTGAAACAAAAAAAAAGGAAGAAAAAGTTCAAAAAGCTGAAGAGCAACATGAAGAAGAATTATTCAAAACCATTAAAAGGAAAGTAAGTCAAGAGCGTCAAAAGATTCAAAAAGCCTTGAAAAAATTTGAAAGAGTAAGAAAAACAGTTTCATCAACGAATCAATTAGTAGAAGAAGAACCATTAGAAAAAAAAATTAAAAGGGAAATTATTTATGAATTCGAAAAGCCGAAAAAAGAAGGATCAAGAGAGAAAAAAAGTTGTAAAATTAAATTTGTAAATAATTTTTTATTGTTAATAACATAATAAAAACGGTTCAGTATACAATTTTTTTGCCTTTTTAGTTTATTAATTTCATTTTTATTACTCACATGAACATTATTATTGATTTACAAGCTCATTTTTAGGGTGTCCGAAAACTAACATTTTCGTTTTTTTTTAGAAATTCCTCTCAAAATAGCTGAAAAAATTATTGTAGGAAAAAATAAATATATGCATCAGAAAGAGCAGAAAATTTGCTAAAAGATAGTATATTTAAAAAAAAATTTTTATTAAACGAGTAAACTCCCTCAATCGATTATAATGGGAAATTTTCTTAAGTGTCCGATAACTAGGTGGTTTACCCTACTAATATCTCGCCACACACGACGAGCTCGTGAGTGCCGAGTGCCGACCATGAGCACTCGAACAGCTGAGCGCCGCCTCGAGCGACACCTGCTCGGCGCCTCGCGCAAACACGCGCGAGACTCCCTTTTTATACGATTCACTCTCTCTTTTAGAATTTCCGCGAAATTTATATATCTCTCTTCTCGTGCGCTCTCGGGTGTATCTGCGATCTGTCTGTGTGTGCCTCTCTTGCTCCGATACATTATATAGTAACTCGCGCTGTTGCGACAAAAAAGCTCATATCTCCCGAGCGCGAAAGCGAATGAGAAGCGGGGTCGCGACTCGATTCGGCTCATATTATTATTTACGCGCGGAGAAAAAGAGAGACCACTTGTGTCAAATGTGAACGAGATAAAAGTCTAGTCTCGGGGTAATTTTGATTTTGTTTTTTTTTCCCTTCTCTTTTTCGCGTAAACACTTTGTTGTGTCTGTCATCACCTAACCCTGCGCGCAACTTGCCGTTGTCCGATGTATAATGCATAAAAGTTAGTGCGACTGCGAGAGTAGTATTGCAACTTGGAGCGACTGCATCCCCCCGCGTGCGTGCGTGTGTGTGTGTGAACTTATGTGCATCGATATACATACGTATATCGGGGCAATTGGCAAATCGCGACTACTACTCTCGCTGTGTCGAGTTTGTGTTATAAAAGTTGTGCGTTGGAGCAGCGATCAATGTGTCTTCCGCACTCGGCAGCAGCTTTCGGTCGCCCCTACGTCGACGTCTCTCTTGCAGTTCTGTATATAACTACAATATAATCGCGAAGTGGCAGTGCATCAGTGGAGCGAGTTTAGTCCTTTTTTTTTTCGGTTGTTTATATCATCCACACACACACCCCCGCAGTGAGTGCCCTCGAGACGAGAGATGTGATCGATCAGCGAGTGCGTCGATATAACGTATCGCATAACAAGAAGAAGAAGAAGAAAAACGCAAACGTTTCGTCGTCGTCGTCGTCGAATCTCGCTGCACTGCTGCTGCACCCCCTCATCAATTTTACACACTCTATAGCCGTGCTGCAGTGCTGCAGGTTATGAGGAATAATACATCGCGACTTGCGAAGCAGGACAACGAGCTGTCTTCGCCGTTAATCAGGTAGGTGCAGAATTTTATTCTCTCTCGAACCTTTTTTTGAAAATTCAAGATTGCGAGGTTCTCTCTTCAACCGTCGATCTTTTTTTGTTTTTTACTCATAATACACTTTACGAATTTTGTTTTTTGTCGAGATGATTGGAGCTTCGCCCCCGCCAATCATTGTGTCTTGTTTTTGTCTGTTTATTATCGCTCCCCCTTGGTTCATTCACGGAATTGATGCATATATTTTTGCACGACTTCGTCGTTGTTATTCGTGATGCTCGATATTAGTCACCGTAATATCATCGGTTGATAGTTTTTTTATCTCTCTCATTTTTTTGTGTGCGTCGAGCAGCACACAAAGATCTGACACTTCTTTTTTTCTTTGTTATCATAGAGTTGCTCCGCTCATGCAGCACGACCCGTATGATATGCATCGTGGATCAAATTTTTTTTGTTTTTTAATTTTTCCACACTCGAGTACTTGTGTGTTTTGTGCTGCTATACGGGTACTCGATGCCTTGGATTTTTTCCCTTTTTTTTGATTTTTGTGGCTATCTTGAGACCCCAAGCTGATTCGAGCAAAGCTAGAGCTTAATTGAGAGGTTATACACTTTAGATCAATGCATTTTGACACTGCAAGAGAGGAACAAGTTTTCTTTTATTGCAAGAAGAAGCCAAAACATAGGAAATAGCTTTAGTAGTTTGAAACATAAATTTTGCAGTACTTATATCGACGTCGAGCGTCAGAAATTAAGTTTTTTTCCAAAAATTTTACGAAATTTGTCACACAACGACTTTTCCGCTTTTTCCTTATGTGCTTGACCACGCAGCTGTACTGTCGATTTAAAAATAGAGAAAGTGTCTCAGTTCACAAGTCAATATTCTCGTTTAAAACCAAAATTTTTGATCGCCGACGAGCTCAAAGCGAGACACACTATAAATAGTCGCGTGCGTGCAAATTACTCGTGCACGCAGCACTGCACATTTAGGCTCATCATTGTGTGTGTAGTGGTGTGTACGCGCGCGAAATTTTGATATTTCGAAGATGCGCGATTTACTCCGCGACAGAGAGAGAGAGAGAGTTTAAAATTGGCACGGGTTTAACTCTCTCGCTCCGTGTGTGAGGTCAATCTCTGCTACAAATAAATTTTATCGTGCCTCAAAATCGTCAAAAAGATTTTCCTTCCCGCGTGACACTGCCTGTCTACGTTGTATGTTGTAACGAGGCAGAGTTGCATCTCTTTGCGCGCGTTCATGGCTCTGCACTCACGGTCGCAAATTGCGCGCGCGAAAACTTATTTATCGTAAAACGATATTCGTATGTAATTTTCTGATAAGAACCGCGAGACTAATTTTAGCGCTGTAAATGTATTCCGGATTGTGCTCGCCGCCGCCTTGGACGTCAGCGAAATTAAATCGCGAATATACACAAATTTTTATTCGACGTTTGACGTAATAAGAAAACGAGTAGGAAGTAGTTGACAGTTCGAGCGTAATAGTCGAGCAATGAAAATCCAAACAAATTTGGAAGATAAATCTTTTCTTTTTTCTCAAAATGATCAATCACAAATGCAATTACATATTCAAAAATTGCAATTCATTGCCTTTATCGATCTCTTATATGGGTAAATCCGTCGAGGACAATCGTTTTTATCGCAAGCTCATATAATTTTTTTGATAAAATTTCGATGAGATCAAAAATACGTGACGAATTAATATTTCATCAAAATTACAACTCATGTATATGATGGATCGACTACTTCTGCATTCGCGACGCGTACATGTATGTACAAGCGAAGATAAACGTCGTGCACGCAGAGCTAGCCTGAATGCACGCGCTTTGTGCTGCTGTTCCGCAAGTATAGTAGTTGTAATGCCGCGCGCGCGCGGAAAATCGAACTAGGCGGAAGAAGGTCGCGGTACACAGAGGCAAGGCGTAATCTCGTTGCATTCAAGTTTTTTTTCAAGTTCAATCCTCGGCTCCGCACGGCGGCGGCCACGACGGTGACGGTGGCCGTGTATTATATAGCGCGTATAGTCAGTAGTGTCGCGCGAAACACACAACGATCGACGCTAGAGCGCCTGCGCGCGCGCGCGCGCGATAATCTAATACACCCGCGAAAATCGGTCGGTCGGTATTAAAGCTCGAGCGCGTGGAAATGTGGCGCTGTGCACGGCACACGTGCTTTTCTCTCCGTTGCACGCCCTTTGAACTCGTAACTACGCTCGATTAGACAGAGTGAAATAATAAAAAAGAAAAGGAGAGAACTAATGAGAGTCTGTGGGAAGAGTGGATTACGAGATTAAAAGCGACCTGTGCGCGCATATACGTATCTATAGAGTGAAGCAAGGCTTCTATAGATGTATATCGTCGCGCCTGCAGGCAATCTTGAACCAAATAATACGCTCTCTGCATACAATATATATGACGAATGCAGAATACGTGCCTGGGCGCGAAGTCTCAGAAAACTTTATAGAATGTATAAGATATATAAAAGTGTCGCACGCATGGCTCGCGCATATGTGGCTAAAAATGCATCACACCGTTGCACGCGCGAGTTAATATAGGCGCAAAAGAGAGAGATTCGCGGGCAATTTATCAGCGCGCGTAGTTTTCGCGCGCGTCCGCCCGCCAATTATTGCCAAGCCCTCGCGAGCGAGCGACGGACGCGGCCAATAGATCAACAACGCACATGTTTACTCAGCTGTCGTTTTAGTTTCAGCCATTAGAGCTCTATAGCCGGTGTATATACGAAAATGATAATAATAATAATAATTTGTTGCTTCATCTTCTTTCACTTTTTGCCCACGCTATACGCGAGAGTGCATACGGATTTCATTCGTGACGGCGAGCGCGACTTTTTCGCGCGTTACATTGTGTTGCAATTTATTATCGTCGCTATATATATGACTGTTCCTTATCTCAAGAAATAAAGAAATTATTTTTAGCGAGTAAAGTACATTATTATTATTATTATATTAAACTGAAAACGAAAAAAACCCTACATAGAGATCTAATCTATATTGAAGAGCTTTCAAGTCTTTCCTTATCCTTGTTTTCATTTTTAATTTAACTGATTTCGGACTCGCGGACAGATTGTCAGAGAGAAAAAGAACTGGAGCACGCGCCTTGTCGCCCACAACGACGATGATGCACCGCGATAGGAGCAACACATGCCGATTCTCGCAATACTGACACACATTTTATTCGATATAGGGTATGAAAATGCGTATAACGACGATTCGACGTTATTCTATACATCGATTCATGTGTACTTATTTACATTCTCAGTATATCCTAGCTCGAATGTCAGAGGGAGAGAGAAAGATACAGATGCTTTCAGCCCATGGCGATTGTTCTCTGCTCCAAAGCATCAATTAGATGTCGTCCTATGCATACCCAGCTTATTTTCCATTCATGAGGCTTAGGAAAAATCTGCATTCGCTCTCTATCTTTTTTTTTTCTCTCTCTCTCTCTCTCTTTCTCTATTCACGTCACCATCGTGCGTACACAATAAAAAAGAGTTTTGTGCATTCAGAGGCACGCTAAGGAGGTCAGTAGTCGTTCTCTTTCAAAGTCACCGCGCTAGAGCATGGACAAACGATCTACCTACCTAGGCACAGATAAATCGAAGAATGAATAAAAAAAAAGTTGAAAATTATAATGCATTAGTAGTACAGGAGGAGGTCTGCTGCCACCTTCGCCTCCAGCAGCGGCTCGCTTTATATGCATGCCATTATTTTGAGTGCACTATGCACACTCACACACAGCGTCCTATAACAATCGATCGTACGCGAGCGCGCGCGCGCACGCGGCCGCAGGAGTCTCGCTCGCGCGGTGATTGTATTATACACGTCGTTCTTGGCCAAGCTATAAATGTTGTTATTTTTAGAGAGCCCTCCTTCTCGCCGTAGAGCAGCATTTCCTTACAAAAACAACAGCGACGTGTCATTGTCGTAAAAAGCGCGTCTCTTTTTTTCTCTTCCTATATGCTACGTTCATTGATTCTCTCGCCGTGGCATTAGCAGCGTTCATGAAGATATCGTATTTCACGTTTTCGCACTCCTCTTATATTGTGCCAGACGTCGAAGGTGTGGATATTTATAGGAAACTTTGATAAAAACTATTATAACATCGGCGAATCGATATACCAAAAACATCATCATCGGTGCCGATATATAATAATTATGTCAAGTTTCCGATACACGCGCGCGCCGCGAGCTTTCGTACGCGGAATTTATCTCGGGATCGATAATTGCGCTGCGGCTATGATTTTCCTACCTCGCACTTTTTCATCCGGAAATTGTATCAAATATATATAATCCAAAAAGGCCTATACACAAGCTGGGCAGTAGTATCTCGACGCGCCTCGTGTGCTTCGTATAGGCTTCGTATATCGATTAAACAGTTCTGGCTTTCGCCATGCGGAAGCTTTTTGCCCGTCTAAAAGTTAAAATCCGAGCGGATCTAATCGTCCCTTACAAGGTACAGTTTTGAAGAACTTTTGCATAGCTATATACATTTTTGCGATATGCACTCGCGTGCTCGACTCGAGTCATCCTCGCAGGTCTTTATGCTAATGCGAATGTAATTTCAACGACTATTCGAAGCAATTTACAAACGTCTTCGTGACTTCTTGTTTAATATCTTCTTTCGGCTGCATACTCGTATTTCATAAAATTCGATATTACTCTGTCGCTCGAAATTATCTCGCGTCCGAAATCAAGACTCGTTATGTGTACATATTGACTAAAATCGGAGCGAGCGACGGAACTCGAGGAAGTCTCTCCGCACGTTTATAGGGCAAAAATATCTGCGCTTCCATGTATTATATTTATAATCTCTCTCCGCGTTTTTTTTTTACTCTGCGGATAGCCAACCGTTGTATTATTTCGCGATTATGTGGGCCGCGAGGGGGACAAAAAAATAAAAAGTTCGCATCGTAAACAGTTTCGGCGAGTTACTCCTCTCTCGCAGCCTCAGCATTTAGCGATGATAAATATATCTATATATATATCGTGGCATAATGTAATAAGGTCCGTTGGCACGAAAGCACGCGAGCGCGAATAATAATCGTCATTCAGCGTCGAGTCAGCCAGGCATGGTCAGAGAGCAGTGTCTTTCTTTCTCTCTCTCTGTCTCTCTTTTACGAGGCAGTGGGTTGAACACGCGTGGCTGCCTCGGCCACACTATATAATACACACACACACACACACACACACACACACACACACACACACACACACACACACACACACTTTCACTGCTCCCCCGTTATATTTTCGCGAATATATAGATATAGACGGGTAATACAGTTTTAGCGGAGCATAGTGTCTTTGTGTTATACACATTTCTCGGTCAATTCGCGTCGCCGTAGTCGTCGGGAGATCGGAGCAGCTGAGCGGCGGCGGCGGCGGCGGCGTGCACGTCTGCTCCGTACTACACTACTGTATTATACCCTACGACACAAAGCAGTCGGCGCCGGACTATCGGCTGCTGCCTCTCTCGCTCGCTCACAGTGCGAAACGCGTTGTTGTATTACTATACTACGGAGTGCGTGCGCGAAAGTGGGACTCTCGTGAGCGAGGCGAAGTTCGCACGTCGCGGTCAGGATCATTACCAACGTGGTCGTCGACGTCGACGCACGTATATAATACGCGCGCATATCCGCATTATTGTTGTGCTGCTGCTGCCCGCGTAGCGCGAGTGTTTGAGCGTCATTTCTCTTTCGACATCATAATAAAGTGCATTATACTGTAAATATTATAAAGCCTAGCCAATCTATCTCTATATAGGTTCTTTCTCAGTTTCGTTATTATAATACTCTTCCACTACTGGCCGCCGTAGCCGCAGCAACAGCTATATATACATAGTTTTACGTATATATTCGTCAGCTACGCTCCGCTCTGTGCTCGTATAGCTCGGCACGCTCTCGTGTGCCACTGCTGTTGTGTTGATGTCAGTCATCGAGCAATAGCGCGCTTATAAAGCAGCAGCAGCGATAAGCCGCTCTCTGCCCACCACACAGCTCGAGTCGTCTCCTTCTCAAGTGCCGCGCATTATATTATCTTCTTCACTGTTGTTGTTATTTTTTTTTTTATTGCACCTATACTCTGTATACGGGCGCGACTCTTCAAGTAGCTTATATTTGAATTAATTGCCCCGGCTAAAGTGTCGATCGGTCAATTTGTGCGTCGACTGGCGCTCTACTCGATCACGACTCGAACGTGTTAGCCCGAATCGTTACAACGTGATGTGCGTGCAAAAATTATATTATCATCGCGCATTCAACACACAGCGAGACTACCCTATCTAGTATACGCGTGTGTGCGCGAGTGAAGTGCTTTAAACTTGCGGATCGCGCGACTGGTCTGCTGCTCGTACTCGTGTGCACGCTTCGCGATTGTAATTCTTCATCCTATGAGCTACTATCTGCTGGCGTGCACTCGCATCGTATTTTATATTATAGTAGGTGCACACACGCTGTCTGGCAGTCATCGGCAGCGCTCGTGCGCGCGCTCTGCACACACGCGTTGACGCAACCAAATTACAGTGTTTTTGTGCGCTTATATGTATGTGTGTGTGTGTAGTAGCAGCAGCAGTGGCTATTATGCCTCCTCATCATCGTCGTCCGTGTTGTGTATCTGTGCCCGCCAGCTGATTCGCGCGCTGCACCTATACATACTACCAATTTCGTAGTAATGGTAGAAGATTTATTCTTTTTTGATGCTATACGAAAGATTTGCGTAATCCCGCGGCTGACCCACAACAAGTTCACACGCGCGTATGAATCGAATATTTCGTCCATTCGTCAGCGCATTATAATATCGCAGTGAGAGTGTCAGTGCCGCGTGTGCGAATCGACCTGTCTGTGTTGTGTCGTGTCTGTGTCTGTGTGTATATGGAGTAGTTCTACAAAATAGTTCGTGCGTGATACGTACAAGTTCGGAGTTTAGCTGATTCGTGCGCGAGCTGTCAATTTCGCTATTAATGGGCATCATTTGACGAAGAGCAGCAGCGGTCGTTCCAGGAATTTTTCAGCATTTGTTCTCGCGTAGTTCTGTGATTGTGTTGTGCCCGTGCGTTCAAGCTCATCGATACACACGGAATAAAAATTTGCTGCCTATGGGATCTCTCGTCGTCGCTCCTCGCTTGATTCGCGATTAAATATTTGCGTATACTGCAGAAGTGAAAGCGCGAGCGCGCGTCCTGCGCTCGTCGTGCCTGCACAGATCGTATGCAAGCGCAGCAGCGCGTCATGTGAATTCTGTTGATCAAGCGTAAATATTTGTGCGTGTGTGCTGTGTCGTCGTCGTCGTCGTCGGCAAAAGTGGCCGTGGATGGACAACAAATAATGTCTGCCGCTGCCGTCTTGTGAAGTGCAGTCATCGTCGCTCTTACAGCTCGCAGACGTCGACATTGTCCAAGAATCGTCGAGGAAGAAAAAATTTAACCGCGCGCGAGTTTGTTCATTTTTTCGCGCGCGCACTCGCACGCAACGCGTGCCGTTATATACACATTCACTGCACACCCACGCACTGCACGGTACGGCGGCACAAGCTCGCATGACTGCGGGACGTACCACTATAAGTTCGGCGACGGGCAGAAGCAGCGGAAGCAGAAACAGGAGGACATCCATCCACGATACTTATAAATTAAGGCCCGGCCATATGCGCAAGCTCCGCAGGCAGCACAGCACAAATGTCACATCGGCTAAGAAGTCCCGGTAGATTGTTGACGAATTATCGGCAATTCACCTTGCTCAGCGGCGCACTGCAAAATGTCACGAGCGTCGGACGCTCATCGTCGTCGCACGAGCATCGGATGCACGAGGTACGTCTGTGTCTATCTGTGTGTGTGTGTGTGTGTGTGTGTGTGTGTGTGTCTGTGTGTGTGTGTGTGTGCGTGCAAATACGAAGAAGAAAAAATGCGTTCAACCTCCGTTGGATTTTATTCTTTTATCGCGTTTCCTGAATTCTTTCTCGTTGCACGACGACGCTGTACTATCTATCTCGCGCGCGCGCGCGTATCATATGAGTGAATGCATTTGTATGCACACACGTGCTGCTTTAGAAAAATTCAAGGCTCAACTACATACGGCGCAGAATTTTTCACTTTTCACGGCTAAAAGCCGGCGAAGGTCTGCCATGCAGAGATTGCGGGAAAACTATTGGTCAAACTCCGACTGATTGCCGATATTAAAAAGCGTTCTTGACTTATTACTCGCGTTGAGTTGAAGTATTTAGCGGATATTTAATTACACGTTCGGTTGGAAGCCTTTGGGAAATCGTTTATGAAAAATCTATAAATTTTTCATAAACAATTCGAAGTATTCATTGAAAAAACGGCAAAATATGAAAATGTCCAACAAACTTTGAAATAATGAAAAACTTGAAAAAAAAAGCGAAATTACTCATTCAGTAAAATGAGAAATGAAATTAGTTTCTCGCTTTTAATTATAAGCTTTAAACGATCGGTTTGCCGCGCGGAGGCTACTACACGATAACATCTGTGCGCGTCGAATGATGAATGAAATCTTATTACTTACAATATGCCTAGCAATTAGTTCGCAACACTTTTTTCGTACAAAAGATGATTAAAAACAAGCATGTCAAGCTCTCTCACTATAAACACAAAAATATATAATCATCCCGCGTTCGTAATCGCTTTATATACGCTCGATTTTCCTTTTTCAATTGCTTTTTGCATCTAGCGATGTTTGTGCATCGTAATAATAGGATAAAATAAAACTTTTATCGCTGTGGCATAATAAAAGTAGTCTAAAAATCGAGCGCGCGCGAGTCGCTATATGAACGCAGGATAAAAAACTTTTATATTATTTCTTCTGCAAAGTCAGTTTGTCACGGGGAATACGTTTTTACGATTCTTTTACTTCCTGACAAAAATATGACTTTACGATACTCGAGTACTTTATAACCGCGGCACACATACATTACAAAAAGTGCAAGGTTTTTTTCTTCAAATGAATAAGTTAGCTTATTATTAGCTTCTGGTTCGTAGGAGACTTTTAAGAAAATATCCTTTTTATCGATTAGAAAATTTCGTCGTTACCTACTTGGCTGTTTAAAATGTCACGAACGAGGGGTAAAATTGTCAATACTTCATGAATGTCAAATACTTTATGAGTAATTTCGATGAAATATCGATGCAAAATATGCGCTTGAATCTCATCATTGTTCCGCCGATAACATTTTTCAAAAATTCCACATTTTAGCATACTTTCACGATATTGGGTCACATCTTCAACTTATCATCATTGATATACACTTTCACAGAATTATACAGTCTTTTCTTGGAAAAAAACAACAATTTTTCAATCATCTTGTGCTAACATCATCTTCATCGGATCGTCGAGCGTGACTAGATGTCGTCCCAATCAGAGTAGAAAAAAATGTTCAGCTGTCAACTCTTAACTAATTTTACGAGAACATTAATGAATTATATATTACGTTACGTCCTTGCTTACGTAATTTAGGCAACACACAGACGAACGAAAATTGTGTCTTATCGCGGCGAGCGAGACACGCTGTACATGCTGTCTCTGTCTCTGTCTCTTTCTTTCAAGCAGCCGCAACAGCGGTAGCGTGTCTCGCAAGCACGAAAGCTCTCTCTCACGAGTCTTTTTCTTCTTCCCACTGCTTTTATTTATTACATCGCGAGTGAAGGCGCGTGTGACGAGGCGGCAGCAGATTAGCTCTGCTTTGGCGAGCTTTGCTGCTTAGCTGCGGCGGGGTCTACGTATATACCTATATGTCTAGATAACTGCTTTGCACTACCGCTGCGTCGAGACTATTTTTGTGTTGCCTCTCTCTCTCTCTCTCTGTAGGTATAGTGCCCGGCACACAACTACAAGAGTCTCGTTCTTACCTCTATTTCATGCCACGCACCGTCGACGTCGCGTCGTTGCAAGATTTATTGCACGCGCAATGCACCTCTATCTACGTATGCATGCACCTTCTGGGATGTAGCGTAAGCTCGCGCGCGTATCACCCTCTCTAATATACTTGTACGAGCTTTGACAGAGTGTCTTCTTCTGGTTTATTATTACATGTGCTGCGCGCCTCGCCTGCACAGCATGCAGCAGCGGAGCAGCAGCACTATCTTCATTTTTTGATGCTTTGCACACACACGCTACGGTCCATCTCGGGAGTCGTTTAACAGCCTCTCGAGTTGAAGATACTTAATTGCGTGCGTGTATGTATGTGTGTGCATTGGCTCTCTCTCCATCTGTCTCTAGTGCATCGATCTAGTTCTCTCTGATCTGTTTCACACCTGTGCTCGAAAGATTTACTATCAGTCCATGATTTTTGACGCAAGAAACTTGTCGTTCTTCTGGGTAACTTGTCAATTGTTCAGTTTTACTAATCGTTGATACCAGTTAACAATTGTTTTTGATCTCACCCCCCTTGAACTTGATCTTAGTTTTTAATTGAAAATCGAATGTTAAACTCGAAACGCAGGTTAAACTTTTCAGACATTCGTGGAAGGAGACCTAGATTACGAGCAAATTCGTAGTCAAATGGATTATAATGCCTTGTGTCACCTCCTCAGTGTATGTATCGTAGGATATACATTGCTATCAGTATACTATATGTTGAATGAATTTTGAAAATTTTGAGATGTTTTAACAACCCGTTTTGAGATTATTTCGTACTCTTCATCTCATCATTTACGTCACTAACAAATTTCATTACACACAATCCAATCCATCACTGTCGAAGAAATTTAAAAAATCTCTATAAATATTATTCGCAATTTTCTCCCTCTTATCTTGTGCGATTTGCGCTCGGGCCGTTATCGTGCGAAATAGTTAGTCAGTGTCTTGCGTCAAGCACGACAAAACCGCCAATCTCTTATCTCTCTCTCTTCTCTATGTTTACCTGCCGTGATATTAAACTGACCAGCGAGAGAGAAGTGTTGAATCGACGACGACGACGTCGACGACAGCTCCTCCAAATGTATATAGCCGAGACACGACTGCGTTATTCCCTCGTGGAACAATGGCCGACAGGTGCCGAGCGCCGATAGTAGCCGCTTGAGATCGGCGGTGACGACAATTCTTGAGAAATTTAACAATCTTCGAAATACCGATTATTGTCACTCGCGCGTTAGTTGCTTGTACGAGTGTATCTTCCGTGCGCAACAAGTGTGCCTGGTTATTTGTTCTTGACAGTTTTAGGCGTTAAAATAATTTTGTTGTTGTGTGTTAGTGCTTGAGTGTCGCGGAGTTCGAGTGTCGTGTAAATAGATAAAGACAATTACAGCACGACTAATTGACAATGAGCAAATTATTGAAAATGGACTGGTTCAAGAGAAAAAAAGATTGTAATTATTTTTCCATGCCTTTGCTTTTAGCGTCACCAACATTGACGAATGAAACAATTTTATTATTTTACAATTATTGGATAGTGACAACAGTTTTTAAGTATTCAAAACTAAATTTTTAAACTTATTTTGTTAAATGACAATTTTCACTTTAGATTAAATTTACCAAATTATCAAGTTTGTTTCTGTCCAAGTAAAATTTGCAATAGCTACTCTAAATTAGCAAAATTTGCCCATCATTAAACTCCGATTATGAGAATTTCCTCAGATATTACAATGGAAAATAACTACAATGAACGAAGTAGACTGTTGCTTCCAATAAACTTAAGTGCATCGTCCTCGTCCTTGTCTAGCGCTAGTACTAGTAGATCCTATGGATCAGTGATTGTCAATATTAAAGCTTTGTTGCAGCGCAAAAAAAAGGTACAGACACTTTCAATTTAAATTATTACTTTTCATAAAATACTTTCAAACTCATTAAATAGATTATAAAGTGATTTTATGATTCGATGAAGCATATAAAATTTTGAAATTAATTTTCATACTATAAGGAAGAAACGAAATTTCGTAGATACGTTTGAAAGCTTTACATTTTTTCAGGAGGTTAAGTGATTGTTAATCGAATACCCCGAATGATACTGGCGAAATTCGAAATAAATGAATGTAATGTAGTTCAATGTTTTGATTTATGCAATTTTTTATTTAAAATAATATAAGAATTAAAACAAATTTTGCCTTACTTTGAGACAATAGACGATTCAATTAACCTTACAAATTATTTGACATACTTCGTGCCGAACAAATTATCCTCGTTGACAGGTTTTGTCGAATAATTTTATAAACAATATAAAATTTATCAAACGTTCTTGGAACTCATTAGCTCACGAGCTTGTTCGAATGCACCTATACACTTGAAAAAATATATATCAAACGTTGAAATCGTATTGAAGAATAAAAATGCCAAGAATGAATTTTCAAGTATCTATATTATCGAGCATTAATTTGTGATTCACCTTTACAATCATTTTATATTTAGTACAGAAAGTTGTACACACACAATGATCGAACCGAACGCGGGAAACCGAACTAAAGCTTCCCTCTATTGATTACGCTTCGAACTGTCATTCATAATACTCGATCGATATTTACGATGATTGCTTTAAAAATTACTTTTACGACTGTGGGATGTTAGGCGCGCGTCGCTGCTTCCGCAGTTGCCTTCTTATCGCTGGCTTAGCCGATATTTGGCTTTGTATATTTACGATTTGTGCTAATTAAGGTATGCGAATATTTGTACACAAATTTACTCATTCATTGTTTTCTCATGATGCATACTTAGTACACATACTATAGTGTATAAAGTTGTATCTCATTGAACGTCATTGAAATTTATTTGAACGAGTTTTCGGCGTGACACACATTTTTCGTTGCAAAAATTATTAGTTGCATCGAGCAATAAAATTAGTACGCATTATAACATACTTGAGCATTATCGAATAGATAAAAAGCAATTCCAACTAAAAGATAATCTGATAATGTAGGCTCTAACTGGATTTTCAACTGAATTTTTAAAATTCGTAATCATGTGAAGGTCTTAATGCAATTAGCGAATTACGCAAGAAAGTTTTATTTCACATCGGGCCAAACTTTTACCGCGTGAACGTATATAGCTTGATGCACGTTCATGCTTAGAAGCGGAAAAAACTCTGGTAAATACGTTATCAATGTCAGTTGAGTGCTAGTTAAGCCAATTACAACGAAAAAAAAACATTTTACGACCAACCTTCCGGCTTTTCAATCAATTTTGAAATCCAAAATTATTGCCGAAAATATCGCGCGCTGCACTCGCGAAACTTATTTTTACCTTCGCGCTCGTCCGAGACTGCAACGCCACGCGATCACCTATTGATTTATATTAGCAGTTAATTGGTGTTCGCAGACTGCACGGTAGACATTCTCTACGTCACTGCCTCTTAAAGAGATGTTTAGTTTGAAATTTTGCGATCTTCAAAAGTTCACCTTAGCAGAGTCATTTAGCGGTGCATCGATAATTCGCGCATGAAAGTTAAACCACGCCGTCTCGATTTGGGGGCCTATAATGGAATGAGCAACGTTAGAAAGCTGTTGCGTAATAAAATTAATTTTTATAGAAAAATATTTATTCAAATCACAAAACGAGATCGAGATCTCGATAAGGTAAATAACTTTTCAATGTATATAATATGACGATTACTGAAGCACCAGCAGCAGCAGCAAGGAATGCTAATCTTAATCGACAATAAATAATAAAGTGTGAAAAAAATCAAGGGTCGTAAATCAGTGACGTCGAGATAAGCCCGCGCGAGCCTCGGCCAAATTAATAAAAATTTTAAGTCAAAACATTTACTCGGCGCGCGGCAATTCTCTCTCTCTCTCTCCGCGTTAAACCCCAGAAGTTTAAAGGCGCACAATAAAAATCCTAAATTAAACTTTGAAAATTTTACGATTGTTAAGCACACACGACGTAGTATATTAGTAGTATAATATATAGCGCATGATGCATCTAGAGAAAGGAGGGATGCACTCGTACTTATATTAATAAGCTACCGCGCAATCGGGAAAATAATCGCAGGCGCGCGCGTGTCGCGAACGCATCTCCGATTTTTCGATTCCTCTCTCTTCCGCGCTTGGTACACTCCCGATTTTCACGCCGCACTAAAGCACACTGAAAGAGAGACGAGGCCTGCATCGTTCGCCGCCCGTAACGTTTCGAGTGTGTCTAACAATTCGTGCGCGTGCAGCTTTACAAATATCGCTGAAAAAAAAATTGCTGTGTGCTGCGACGCCCAGAAAACGATATACATACATACATTAAGCGCATTTATGTACAGAGACGACGACGACGTAGTCGTCGTCGCTGTGACGTCGCGTCGCGAGAGTCGCGACGACGACTCCTCGCAGCCGTATATTATGTATCGGTAGTAGTAGTTGTGCTTTCGCGTACGCTCGTCGCGATCATCATCGTGAGCCGCGCGCGATAAAAGTAGTGCGTACGGAGTGACTATTCGGCGCGCATCTGTCCACGCTTTTCTCTCTCATATGAATTTCAAGTTCAATTATTCGCCGCGTTTTAGAGAAAATTTTAAACCTCCTTGTGCGGAGGATGCGACGGTCTTGAGAAAAAAAAAGATTGTTCAGATCAGTCGCTCGCAAATACTCAATTAAATCGCGCTCTATACGCAGTCGCACATATCGCAGTTTTGTATACGATTTAGATCGATATCGATTCAGTTTTCAAAATGACTACTGCACGCAATATCGAGAAGATGCTGAAGCTCACCCAGCTCACGAAGGTTCGTATATATCCAAGCGCAACATTTATATTTCATCTCTCAATCAGTTAATCGAGGGGAGACGAAAAAACAACAACAACGATTTATCCTTTGCGCGAGTGCACGTATACATTCGAGGCTGTTTTTGTCGTCGTCGCCTACACGCGCCGACTTTTGGTGTAATAAATTATATCAGCGCCGATTAATTGCAGCCAATTTCGAAGTCAATTCAGAGAGTCGCGCGCATCACTTGACCGTTAAGCTTTAATTGAGAATCTCGCTTTTATACTGCGCTGCACGCGGGCTCCTCCATTTATACGGATCGTTGATACGTACGCTCGCGACGCGTTCGATCCGAACTTTATTAAAGTGTGCAGAAGTATAATAGCGATGCTTTTCTTTTTGCTTTTTTTGAAAAAAGCTTCGAATATTTTTATGCGCGACGATATTTCTGCGCCATGAATATTTTTTTTTTTTTTGAAACGAGGTTAACGCGATGTTAGACCCGTGACAATTTTTTTTCTTCGCAAATTATTCAGTTCAGTTGGATAGGTCGATCGATCGTTATGTGACATTATTGAAAATAAAGTTGATTTTGGTACCGAGCTTGATCGAGTCGAAGTTTGTACAGCTGTTGGTTCAAAAGCACAAACACACACGCGCTCGCGCGCGCGCACACACACAACTTAACACAATTGTTTTCGCAAGGTCGGGGGAACGCCTCGATGCACAGTGAATTTCTCTCTCCGACATTTCACTCTCGTCGCACGCAGGCTCCAAGTCTGCTGCTGCAGTCTCGATATCGTCGAATCACGTCATACGCAAAATTTATTTCTAGGGCACTTTTTTGTAGTAGCAGGAGATATAAGAGAGAGAATTTTCTTGAGAAAACTTGGGTGTAACTCCGAGCGAAATAAATTTTTGAGATAAGAGAACTCGTGTTCGATCGATTGAATTCTTTTCTTTCGAATTTAGCTCGAGCAAATAAAGCGCGAAAGAAGGTTCATTAAAATAGCAAATATACCCGATTTTAGAAATATCGCAGATTTTTCACACACGATTAAACCTTTTTATGAGAGACGTCGCGCGCAGAAAGAACGACGCTTGATGATCTATATAAATGGAGCTCTTTTTCGCATTTATAATCGATCATCGCCGCAGTTAACGACTCCGAAGTTTCATATGCCATTATTATTCATGTGTATTGAATCTCTTGTAAAAGATCCGTGGTGGAATAAAAAGATGCCATGCGGAAGTCGGCGTTCGCGAGTCGTCGATTTCAAATAAAATTCGGCATCACCGAGGAGGACGAGGAGGAGGTCCAAGCCGACCTCGAAGATGTCACAGCCAACAAACCCTCTCCCCCAACGAGCCAAGACCTCGTCCAAGAGCCGCCGGAGGCCAAGGCAACAGCAACGAATCCAGAACTGCTGCTGCAGGCCGCGAGCCTCGTTGCGCAGGAGACAATCCCCGTAGTCGTCTCCGCCACCACCGCCGCCGTCGTGTCGATCACCAACGAGGAATGTCGCACCGTGGCCTTGGTGGCGGACATGATCGTCGGCAGGCCCAAACTGCCCGCCACGCCGATCAGCAGTCCCCCCGCGGGCCGTCGCCAGACCATGCCCGAGATCTCGAGCGAGCACCTGTCGCGTTTCAGCGAGCATCGGCAAAAGTCGCTGCTGGGAGTACCCGAACAGTCGCGCCGGCCCAGCATCACCGACGTGGCCATATGCTCGAGCATCGGCCCGAGCCTCGCGGGTATATTTCCCGGCGCGCCCGGCGATCTGTTCTCGGCCTCGGGCGTCGATCCTGCCTCGTCGCCCCTGCTTATCTCCACGCTGCGCCGTAGCTCGACCTACTCGGCCCTGAACGAGCCCATCCACCTGGAGGAGGCGGTGCGCGACGCCCGAGGCCGTAGATGGTCCGCGCGACTACCCTTTCTGCGAGGCTTGTATCAGGACTCGAGGGACTCGGGCGGCGAGATCGAGAGCGCCGACGACGATCAGCTGCAGCTTGCCCAGCAGAGGCCCAAGCACCATCACCACTATCATCATCATCACCATCATCATCATCACTTGTTGCCCCACTTGCACGTGCCGACGTTCTCGGTGACGGACGGCGGTCCCGGCCAGGGTCGCAAGTTCAGTTTCGGCATCAGGCGACACTCCCACGCGGTTTGTTGAGTCTATACCGACGATCCTATAATTGTGATGTGTTGGCTTATTATAATATTTTCATAATTACCCCGAGTTTTTTTATCACCGAAGTAGCAGCAGTGTGTTGTGAAGCTGCGATCAAGCTCCAAGCTGTGTGCTTCGATGTGTTTTTGGCGCGCACAGTTATAATCACAGTTATAACCCTTGATTTTGGCCCGCTAAAAATGATCTTGAGTTTTGTTAATGCACACACGCATGTCCCGCTGCTTCGCTCAAACGAGAGACTCGAACGATCGTGACGCCTATATACTTCGATCGACGAACTCTTGTCTCCACGAGTAGAGAACAAGATACATTGTTTGAAAAATAATCTCTCGAGCTTTGCAGTCCTGAATTCTGCTTCGTAATATGTAATGTATAACGTTGACGATCTTGTTGCATTAACCCGAGTATGCTGCTATACCGCTGATGTTTGACGTTGACGTTGCAAAATAAAAAAAAAAGCCATCCCGTGACGCACGTTAAAGCGAGAAAGTGAAGCTGTACTCTGGCTCGTAACATCGGCAGTAGCATGGCGATATACCACCAACTCCACCACCACTACCACCAGCTCCTTGATGCAATTACCGCGAGATCTATAATACACTGTATGCTGCACGACACACTGAGTGTGTGCTGTGCGTCGTTCGCATCGCCGCCTCTGCTATTCCCCGTTTTCGCTTTGTTGATTTTTTTTCTCTTCTCTTTTTTTTTCTTACGCGCAGCATCGCTCTCGGTTCACAACCTCTCTCTGCTACGTTGCTGCTGCCGCTGCTTTGTGCTACACAACACAGCTGCCTGCACCACACCACCCATACACGCGCTGACTTATATGTATAACACTATATATCGCCGCGCTTTCAGATCAGTACCAAGTTCGAGGTCATCACACGCCGCTATTCTGGTCGTTGAACTCCTCGTTGATGTTTTAGCAGCAGCGGTGCGGCGGCTGAGACGGTGCAAAACAGCACGGCGCATCGTATAATTTTATTTTTATGAATTATATTTTGTCGGGTTTTTTGTTTTTTTCGTATTAATGATATATTAATGCAATAAACGATGAATCAGGTGTCGAAAAATTTTGAAAAATATCGCAAGATTTCTCAAATACATAACACGCGCAAACTTATTTAACACGAGTACAACGCACGTGTTGTGGCGCATCGCGCGCGCTTACTATAGCTGCATATAATTATCTTCGCTATCTCGTCTAATATCGCTTAAGTTTTCGCGTGCGTGCGTCATTTATACATATGCACGGCGCGCTTGCATACGTATCGCCGCGGCGTCTGTATTATTGCGCGGTTTCATAGCTACATTCGCAAACAATACGTATAACGCGAGAATGTTTCAATAAAAAAAAAAAAAGAAGAAGCGAAGAAGAGGAGGCACAAGCAGAAGAGTTTCATCATAATAAAAAAAACGTGATCTAAATTATTGCCTTTTATTTATTGATGGATAGACATCTCAGAATAAATTTGCCATTATAATACTTGATCTTGAATGCTTAAAACGTTTCAATGGTTAAATTTTTTTACGACTGCGATGACCGTGTGATAAAAAAAAAATATGTTAAATCACTTAATTAAGCGAAACGATCGCTTGCAATAATTACACGTAGGCCTAATGCTCAAAATTGTTGCTGCTTTCGCTGCGGAAAAAGTGCTCCAATGGTCTAACTAGGCGGGTTGTGTTGTCTTCAGGAATGTTGTAATCTTTAATCTCGCTCTATTACGAAAAGCGTTTTGTCATTATGATGAAGAAATTACTATACTCTATGAAAGAAAATCACCATAACTTGACTTTTCGGAAAATTTTTGCTACAAGCCTTCTATTCACGATAGCAAGCTGTATGGGAGCTTTTGACAACAAAGGTATGCAGTGTGCCACGGTTGATTTTTTTGGTGCACAGACTTCGAAGAATTTGTGCCCCATAAATCTATCGCTACACGTGACTTTTTCGAATTTTGATCGCAAGTCCGAATCTCTCTCTCTTCATATTTTGATTATAAAGCTGTTACGCGATGATTGTGTGCTGTCAATAAAAAGTGTATATCATCGTCGCAAGTCCGATGTCCGCGCGTGTCTCTGTATAGGTGTTTATGCGTGTTAATCGTTTTTCGTGCGCGAACCGCGCGGGGGCTTTCGCCGCCGCTTATCAGGGCCCGCGCGGGCTCAGCCGCGGCCGCGGGTAAGCTATAAGTACAAGTAGCCGC
Source organism: Trichogramma evanescens (assembly GCA_902732785.1). Taxonomy (NCBI): domain Eukaryota; kingdom Metazoa; phylum Arthropoda; class Insecta; order Hymenoptera; family Trichogrammatidae; genus Trichogramma; species Trichogramma evanescens. Next base: position 107,130 of record CACVKI010143631.1, on the reverse strand, counting down.
GGGTCGCACGAATTATCGTCAGTCCAAGTTTCGACAACGACTCGCGTATATACATCGTCGTGTAAAAGATACCGTGCGCGAACGACGTTTTCGCGCGCTCTCGATCGCAAGACTGCTGCGTACCACGGGACGCGGTATCCGCGTCTTCTCCGTGCTATTCAATATACGCATATTATCAATAATATACATATATCAGCTGCTGCAAAAGCACGCGCCCGACTTCTTCTCTGTGCTCTTCTCTACTCTCTGCTCTCTGCTGCTGTGTCTCTCTCGCGCGAGTGCCGCGCACCGTATATTACAACGACGACGTCGACGTCCGCGCGTATAATTCCGGTTTTCCGCGCTGCTGCTGCTACTGCTGCAGAAATACGTAGTACATGTAGCGAGAGAGAGAAAGAAGGAGCAAGCAAAAGCAAGCAAGAGTGAGACGGAGATACGCGTGTGTGCTGCTGCGACGCCGCGTATATACAGCTACTACTCTACTGCCAAGGGAGAGATACTCTTTCTGCAGAAGTGATGCATGAGATGCAAGTGGTGCTTCGCACGGCAGTGCGACCCAAAGTCAGTCGGCTCTTGCCCGTTACACCTGTGAAGCCGAAGCTGGCTTGGTCATTCTCGGTGGTGCCGCCCGTAATAATAACTTGATATTTTATTTTTATTTATTTACTTTAAAACAAATTATTCACGTAAAACAACATCGACATCGTCGACAACAGCAACTTACTCTACCGCCAAATCGTCAACAATAATTGAATCAACAATGCAACTCGCCATCATCTCCTGGCTCAATACCGTCGCTTCGAATCACAGTCTCAACGTCTCGTTAACTGTATTACTTTATTATCTCATTTAATTACTCTAATTATTTGTGCATACCTTTTTCTGGACGAAAGTTTTATGGCCTTCTTCACTATTTTCTTTCTTTTTTTTTTGCAGTTTGAGGCTTGTTGTTATCAGCTGCCCGTGTGTAAATTGATTATCGAGCGCGCGAACTATTCGCGAGTCGCGTAATTTCTGCGACAAGTCCACTTGAAAGTGAATTGGCGCATTTTTTTTTTTTTTTTTTGAACAATTATTGTTTTTTTCCTTTTGTGCCGTATTAAAAAACAAAAGTACAGACGCACAAAAGAGATTTAAAAACAATTTTAATCGCGCCTTTTATCACGAAATTTTGCATTAATTCGTAGTCGGAAGTTTTTTGGCGGATCTCGCTGGTAAAATCAGCGAGAGAGAGAGCATTATGACAGGTGTGTGATTTTCTTATCATCGATTCAACTATAAGATGACTATATCTAGATAATCTATGACGATTTCGATCAAAAATCGCCGAAGAAATTCTTTTCTATTTCAAAAAAAAAAAATAATTCGCAAAGATCAATGGACATGTATGAGAGAGAAAAAAAATATGTGTGCGTGTGTGTGAGCACGTGAGGAGACTAGATTACAAAGACGCACAATACTTGCGCCGCACTTCAACCGCGAGGCCAATTTTCTATCGATGATCACGTGCTTTTGCTCCGTCACTTAACTTATACTTTAATTGGCGTTTTAAAGTTTGTTGATTTTTTTCATTATTATTTTGCGATACTTCAGCTTTCAATAATGTAAAAAAATAATCGTAGACCAAAAACAAGTGTTACACCCCTAAGCACATTCGAGTTTTTTTCGATGTAAGAGGAACTAATAATGAGCTTTCATTAAACTCCGCTGCAACTTTGCCCAGCTATAACTTTGCTTCCAACCTTTGGATCATTTTGATAGCATTAAAATTCTCCGCGCACTCTAGAATGGTTTTGAAACATTTTTAGTTCTCAGTACTAACAAAGTGATCCTTACGTAGGAGAGGTTTTTCAAGTTTATTTATAACAAAAAAATAATTAAAATCTTAGCTTAAGACCAACAAAAAGAGGCTCACTCGACGGCCAATTGTTGCGTAGAGAATGTTTTCCTCTCACCGCCTTGATTGAGTTTCGATCGAGTCGCACCCAGCTCTGTTTTTTATATATATTAAAACACATGCGTGAATTTGAAGAAACATAATTAATCGTATTTATGAAAAAAAATAAACGCACGTATAATTTTTCACTGAAAAAAATTGTAAGCAAAAGAATGGAAACTAATTCAAGAATTTTTTGGCAATTGTTTGAACAGACCCTGCATCGGACAGACTCGATGGTATCGCTTTGCTACCGTAACCTGGTCACTTTCATCGGCGAAGACAATCTCAGCGGATTACAGCACTTCCTCGAGAACAAAAGGACTCAGGTCGACGATCGCGACGAGGTGAGTACACACGCACGAGTCTCGAGCGTATAATTTTTTTCCATTTCATTTTGCTTCAGCGGGGCGTGTTTTTGGCCATATTAATTATCGATAAAATCGCACGCGCAATATTGGATGAAATCGGTCCGAGTCGTTGAGAGATTTTTACTTGTTTAGCCTATAGCGCGCGCTGCTTCAAATCATTGTATCTCTTCGATTGTTACGGCGATTGCACTCGATCGCGCATAGCTAATCATCGAGAGCGAGAGAAAAAAAGCTCCTCTCGACTTATCGCCCGAACTTGCTCGCCCGTCGAAAGCTCTCGATCTTCGATTCGAGTATCTACAAGCTCGTATACGATTTCGGTGCGTTACGTAATTAACGCGCATCCCGCGAGAATTTCGGACACTCGCGTGCACCTGTACATTATATGCTGTATATTATATACAGTCGAAATTATATTGCGAACGTGATGAACGTGACGAGGCGATTCGTATCACGACGAGGAAACGTGACGCTGTATGATCGATCTGTATCTCGCGCACGGTCATATATATATCAACATATCAATGTACAATTGCGCGTTCGCACTTATACGTATTTGTGTATGCGCGTGTGAGTGTCGAGGCACTCGTCGTGACGAGCCAATGCGTTAGGATAAAGTATGTACGCGTCACGCACAATAGGGGGGCCATAAAGATGAAATCGAGAGATACAAGCGCGCGTTAATATAATAACGGGACATCTCAAGGCTCGCGCGTCTGCAGCTTAATGAGTATATATGTAATGTATGTAAAGGCAAGGAACGTGCGCAATTTTTTAGATACTGCGCGTGCATTGATTTGCTTTTTGCGCAATCGATATTATATTGTGCGTAATCGAGGCAATTAATTGAACGATTCTCGGGCGTGAATCCGCGATATCTATCGAGCTTGCGCGCGGTCAAGGTATGGCCCACTACTCTCTAATATGAATTTACGATTAGTACCAAGTTGTTACGTGGTCGAGAATGAGAAAAAAATCGCAGTCGCGATCGATGCGCGATTACGATTTTTCGTCGTCTGCGCGGGGGTATGAGCTTTGTGAAACAAAAACCGGGAGCAATCGTGTCTGTGCTTTCAGAATGGCGTCACCGCTCTCATATTCGCGGCGACCAAGGGCAAGCTGCAGTTCGTCCGACACCTCATCGACCATGGAGCCGACGTCAACGCCGAGGACGTGGTAAGTTGCATCTCTAATTTTTTTTTATGATTTAAGAAGAATGTACCGAAGAATTAAGACGGTTAAAACGGCTTCTGATGGGTCGCGTTATCTATTGTACTTCAAATAAACTAAATGAGATGAAAAGTTTCTAACAATTTAAGGGGTTCGACATTATATTAGCTTTTAAATAAGAATATGATTGTTTTTTCTACAAAAATGTATTGATTTTACAAAACTTCAACATTGTTTTAACACAATGAGATAAAATTGGAGGAGTCATGATTTTATAAATCAACATTTTTAGATTAGTCTTCTGAAAAAGTACATTCAATTTTCAATATTCATTTAAGTTGTAATGCGCGAATTATGCTCCTTATAACTGTGGATTTTAAGACCGCTTTTGTGATCGAATGTCTTTCCGCAAACATCGCATAAATATGTGATACCATTATGCATCAAATCGATGTGAGTTTTGAGATAACCTTTATATGCGAATGTCTTTTCACACAAGTCACATTTATACCTTATACCATTGTGCATTCCCTCGATGTGGACTCGGAGGCCACGCTTGTGTATGAAACACTTTCCGCAAATATCACATTCGTTTTTGGTACCAATGTGCATTTCATCGATGTGGAGTTGGAGATTGATCTTGTTTATAAATGACTTTCCGCAAATATCGCACACATTAATGATACCACTGCCCATCGAACAGACGTGCTTTTTAAGATAATTCCTAAATGAGAATATCTTTCCACATGCATCACATACATGTTTGACACCTTTGTGCATGGAATCGATGTGTATTTTGAGACTAGTTTTTTGTGTATATGATCTTCCACATTGATTACATGCATGTGTAACACCGGTATGCACCGAGTCGATGTGAACTTTGAGATAACTTTTCTGTGCGAATGTCTTTTCACATAAGTCACATTTATATCTAATACCATTGTGCATTACATCGATATGGAGTTGGAGATTGAACTTGTACGTGAATGACTTTCCGCAAATATTACATTTGTTAATGATACCACTGCCAATCGAACAGACGTGCTTTTTAAGATAACTCTTACTTGAGCATGTCTTTCCACATGTATCACATACATGTTTGACACATTTATGCACGGAATCGATGTGGGTATTGAGATAACCCTTTGTTGCGAAATTCTTTCTGTCAATATCACATGCATGCGACGAAGCCCCATTACGCACTGTATCGATACGGGGTTCGAGGTTATGTTCGTTAGTTCTTTTTCTGTTTTGTTTAACTGTTTCACAGTACATATTTAAATTTAATTTTTCTGCGACTCCTCCAAAAAATTCCTGTTTCTCTTCTTCCGAGGTATCTATTTCAACTATGTTTTGAGTTTTATAACCATCGTTATTTTGTACATTTCGCAAGTGATATTGAAAATCATCGCTAATTTTTTTCACTACTGACAAATCCGTATTGTGTTCGACATCTTCATATTCAAAAACTGTTTTTATTTCGTTCTCGAGTTCAGTTTGGCGATTTTTGTCATATTTTCGAAGCGCTTCGATCTGTCGAAGAATAAAATTTATGTAAGAAAATTATGATTAAAGAACAACTACAATACGAGTTACATATAATTATCAACACTTACAGCATCTTTTAGCGGAATTGATAAGCATTGGACATTTTTAAGATTAGGTCTCTCGTCAATCATATCACCATCATTTTGAATAATCGACACATCACCAGATTTCTCTTTCACTCTGAAATAATAGTTCCAACAAGATCCTGCATTTTATATAAATATTTTTACTATTTCGTTCTCGTGAAATGAAAATTACCTCACAACGTTGTTGAATAAACCACTAGATTCCATCTTTCTCACTTGGAATTTCGATAGCAACTAATCTTTCTGTAATGATCGAGCGAACTACGAGGGACAACTGGCGAAAAGCACTGAGAACTGTGTGCTCCTTTTGTTGTTTATACATTTTGCGTCGCTCGCTTGACCTCTTCTTGTGTTGTCCAGCCTGCGATGTTTTGCCGTGGTAGCGCTACGCCGTATGCATACAGGTCTGCGTGGAGCTGAGGTTTACATAGACGCAGTTTTTCAAAATATTATAGCGAGCACGGCACAGCCAATAAAATCATGTCATGAAATTTTGAAGTTATCAATGTAAACGGAGCTAAACCAAGTCATTATGATCACATCATCAAAGGAATAACACTGTGTAAAGTGTGCCTAATGAATAATGACTTTTTTTTCGTCTATGATTTATTATAACGAAAAAATGAGGCATAAAAGCAATGATTCTACGACACCGATGAAAAAAAGCCATACCATTTGAATGTACTCGATCCGGGAAAATGTCAAATTTAACGTGTGCCTCAATTCCGTGTGCTTGCAGGACAATTGGACGGCACTGTTGTGCGCGGCCAAGGAGGGTCACACCGAAGTCTGCATGGAGCTCATCGAGCACGGAGCCAAGCTCGAGCATCGAGACGCGGTAAGCACGATCATATATAAATTGAAAAAAACGCGGGGAGTGGCGTAAAGCTCTCTGAGCGTGAAATTTAATGTGTGTGCTCGTCGATATATGCCGCAGGGTGGCTGGACGGCGCTCATGTGGGCGGCCTACAAGAACCACGGCTCGACGGTGACGCTGCTGCTGTCGCGCGGGGCCGACGTCAACGCGCACGGCAACTATCACATATCGTCGCTGCTGTGGGCGGCCGGCCGAGGCTACGCCGATATAGTCAAGCAGCTGCTGTCCTACGGGGCCAAGGTCAATGTCGGCGACAAGGTTGGTACATCGTGTACATTATTGCGCGTACTCGTCCTCCTCCTCCCTTCATCATCCGCATCCGTCTTGCCATTAAAGCTCGTCTCCGCAAGCTCGATATTATTCCATTTTTTTACTCGAACATTTTTACAGTACGGCACCACCGCGCTGGTATGGGCGGCGCGCAACGGCAACGAGCAGATCGTCTCGGATCTTCTCGACGCCGGCGCCAACGCCGACACCGCGGGCATGTACTCGTGGACGCCGCTCATCGTGGCGACCCAGAACAATCACGCGGTGGTGGTCAACAAACTGCTGGGCATATCCTACCGGCCCAACGTCAACGCCGTCGACAAGGACGGCTGCACGGCGCTGTCGATCGCCTGCCGCGAGGGCTACAGCGAGATCGTCACGCTGCTGCTCAACGCCGGCGCCTACGTCAACATACAGGACAAGTCCGGCGACACGAATCTGATACACGCGGTCAAGGGTGGATACAAAGTCATCGTTGATGCCCTGCTGAAGAAGCACGTGGAGATCAACATCCCTGGAAAGGTATGCAACACGGATATAATAAATTGTATCGCGCGACGGGGAAAAAATGACGAATGATTCGTATTTAGTGTTTATACTTTCGATTACGCCGCAAGCACATGCTGCTTAACAACTCGTCTAACATCCGTCTAGTCCGATGTATGCTCGAGAGATTTGTGTAAATCGTCGACTTTTGTAAATTGCCTCTGTCGTACCGCCGCCGAACACGTGCTACGTCGCACGGAAATAAGTAAGCGTCTCGGTCTGGTTTTGAGCAGATTAACTCGTGTAAATCAATCGTTTCTCTACTCTGGCATAAAGTCCGAGCGTTGCTCAAACTGTTTGATATTAATTACCCATGCGCTAATAGCCGAGCTTGCGGTATATACGTGACGCGCGCGATGCGTACTACAAACTTTTTTTGGCAATGGGTCGTGACAGAACATTTATTGAAACTCGATAAATCACTCTAGGACCGTAAAACGGCCACTTACGTCGCGGTGGAAAAAGTCAACCCGACCATCCTGAAGATGCTGCTGCACAGCTCGCCCGATCTGGAGATCGCCACCAAGGACGGCGACACCCCCCTGCTGCGCGCCGTCAAGCTGCGCAACGAGGAGATGGTCCTGGATCTGCTCAAGCACCGGGCCAAGGTGTCCGCCACGGACAACAAGGGCGACACCGTGCTGCACATCGCGATGCGCGCCCGCTCCCGACGCATGGTCGAGATCCTCCTCCAGAACCCGAAGCACAGCCAGCTGCTCTACAGGCCCAACAAGGCCGGCGAGACCCCCTACAACATCGATCTCGCCCACAACAAGAACATCTTGAGTCTGATATTCGGCGCTCGTCGGCTCAATACCAACGAGGACAACGAGAACATGCTGGGTTACGATCTGTACAGCTGCGCCCTGGCGGACATCCTGAGCGAGCCCTCGCTCTCGACTCCGATCACCGTCGGTCTCTACGCCAAGTGGGGATCGGGCAAGTCGTTTTTACTCAACAAGCTGAGGGGTACGTTCAAGACAGACAGCTTACCGCTACTGAATGAAATAGATCCAGTGCTAACTGTTTTTTGTAATTACGCTGATTGCAGAGGAGATGAAAAATTTCGCGCGTCACTGGCTCGATCCGACGTTCGAGTTCTCCACCTTGCTCTTCCTCGTCATTCTGCACATCTCGCTCATCTTCGGAGTGATCCTGGGCCTCTTCACACAATCTTGGATAGCGGGACTGGCTTCCGGCGTCGGCTTGGTCGTCTTGACGTACTTATTGCTCGGCTGTGCCTACTACGCCAATAACAAGTGAGTTGCGTGCACGTGTGAGAACGAGTACGATTCTTTTATCACTTCGTGTTACTTATTATTGTGTGCATTTTTCGATCGCTAATTCCGATGACTTTTTCTCATTAAGATACGACTGGGACTGGCCGTACAACTTTACGACGGGCATGAGCAAAAAGCTGAACTCGTTGAAGCTGCTGCTGCAGGTGACCTTCTGTCATCCGCCGGGGCCGCCACCGACGCCCGAGTCCGAGGTCACGACCGTGCAGCCGATCAAGTTCTTCTTCACCGATCAGACTCGAGTCGGCACCACGGCAGCCGGTGAAAATGCCATTGTTCAGATGGTCGGCTCGCTCTACGACGCCATCGAGGCTGAATTCGGCTCGCTACCGACTCGTCTGTATCGAGCTTTGAAGCCGAAAGCTTCGAAGACCAACGAATCGTGGAAGTGGCGTCAGATGTGCTGTATGCCCAACGTTGCCATATTCGAATTTTGCTTCGTCAGTTTTCTCCTTGGAATCAGCGTACTCGCGGTTTATCTCTTCGAATTATCATCCGAGCAGTGAGTACATTTCGTTAAGAGGATAAAATTCGCTTTTTTCGTATCTTCGATCGAGAGAAATGTGCAATGCAATATTAATGTCTTTATTCTAGGCCCGTTCTCGATCGAGTGACAGCTCACATTATCATGATCTGCATAGCCGTATTCATATCTGTCAATGTGATTGCCCATGTGCGCACGTGGGGTAAGACGATTCGCTCGCTCATATTTTCTCAGCGCAGGCAGCTGCGGCGTCGCGTTGCCAAGTTGGAAAACTTGAAGAGCGAAGGTTTTATACAGACGCTAAAAAGCGAAGTCAATCTTATGGTGGAAATGGTGAGTCGTTTGTTTGAAGTGTCAAGCACCACGCGCGTACTTTGAATTTTTGATTCACTAATTGATCGCTGCTTTTCTACAGGTCAAGTGCCTAGACAGTTTTACCAGTCAAAAGAGTAGATTAGTCGTCGTAGTAGATGGTCTCGATAGTTGTGAACAAGATAAGGTGCTATTGGTGCTCGATGCTATTCAAGCATTGTTCAGTGATAATGGATGTCCCTTCGTAGTTATTTTAGCTATTGATCCTCACATTATATCAAAGGTAATTCTAGCAGCTGTCAATATCGAAGAAATCATACTTTGATTCGTGGTTATAAACGATGATGTATTGAAATTTTCAGGCGGTGGAGGTAAACAGTCGACGCTTGTTTACCGAGTCGAATATAGGTGGACACGATTACTTGCGTAACATGGTTCATTTGCCGTTTTATTTGCAAAATAGCGGCCTTAGGCAACTTAAAGTAGCACAAAACACTGCTAGAGAAAACAATAGGAAAGCCATGTGGAGCGAAGCCGAGGAAAGTGCCAATTATGCAGCAAATCCAATACAACGCTCGGTGTCGAATCGACGTTTGAGCACCGAGTCAACCGTCATCAATAGCAATGAAAAACTCAAGCCTCCCAGCCGAAAGGGTAGTCGAAAACTCAGAATGAGCGATTCCATTGCCAGCAGCATAGGAAGCAATTTAAATAAAATGGGTGGAGCTCAGGATTTGAGCAAAATGCTGTTGACTGACGACTACTTTAGTGATGTTAATCCTCGTAGTATGAGACGTTTAATGAACGTCGTTTACATTACAGGTAATGTTTACTTTTTATTAACCGAATAAATCGTTGTTGACATCTTTTAAAAATTAATTTACTAATACAGGGAGATTATTGAAATCATTCCAAATTGACTTCAACTGGTATCATTTGGCCAGTTGGATTAATATTACTGAACAATGGCCATTCAGAACTTCGTGGATAATATTGCACTATGATACAACCGAAGATAATCTCGAGGATTCTATGTCTTTGAAAAATCTATACGATAAGTAAGTAGACGCGTAATGCAGTTTAAATTTAGTTTTTCGCATCATAAATGAAAATTGGTAATTCTATTCATTCAATTTCAGAGTGCGCCCTCAGATTACTATCTTAAAAGATGCACAGCTTGATATGGATCGCGACGAACGAAAACTAGACGCTTTTCTGACTTTCCATCGTTCGCGTCTACTCGTTAGTGATATGAAAGTCTTCTTGCCATTCACCATCAATCTCGATCCTTATATCAAGAAAAAGATCAAAGAAGAACAACAGACCATGGAAGAAGAAGCCAGTCAGCAGCAACAGCAGCAGCAGAACATGTTCAATTGGGCCAATCCTGTGGTACCGAGTATAACAATGGAACCAAATTGGTCGATGCAACGTGGCGCTCCGGCAAATCGGTCTGTAAAACAATCGCGCGCAACCGTTACGCAGCAAATACCGACGGCTCCGCTCCCCATGCATATGCAGGCACCCCCAATGCCGATGCCTCCTCAAACAGTTGGTTGGTCGACTGCTGGTTATGGCTATGAATGGCGCCCTCAATGGCATCCTACTCAAAATCTAATGTCCATGATGGATCCAAAACCAGTGCCTACTGTTGTGTTACCTGTAAGGAATTTTCCGCTAAACATATATTCAATATCATCGAATGAAAATATCATAAAATTCTTCCTTTTAGCCTGAAATAATGGACCAAAAATTATCTACACTCACGGTGGACAATATCTGTGACTTAATAGATAAAATTCAAGACATTAATCCCCAAAATTTACCAACTTATAAACGCGTTATAAAAGAAAATAACATCACAGGCGCGGTATTATTAAACTGTGACATAATAGATTTGAAGGAGGTAAATTTCAATTTCATTAGCAAGCTCTCATTATTCAAACCTTAATGTTTTATGTTTTTTATTTAATATTTTTATAGGTATTGCATATGGCATTTGGTGATTGGGAACTATTCCGTATTGTCATTGTTTCTTTAAGAGAACAAGAACGAACAACCTTTACCACTACTAACGAGGAAGGCCCTAGAAGCGTCAGATTCATTGTTGGGGCTGATGAACCGAACGCTAAGAAAGGTAATTTATTTCATCTATATTTAATCTAAATAAATTTATATTGTAATTTAAAATAATTATTACTAATTATAGTAGATCATGCTACCCAAAATAACTCAGTAAGAGTACCATCTATAGTTGAAAAAGAAAAAGGTACTTCTAGAACTGACGGACCTCCTAGAAGAGATTCAACAAAACAATCAATAATGGAAAAACAGGTTGGTACATTTTTTATTTTAATTTCCATATGACTTTCAAAGCTACAATGATTGGTGTTACAGTGTAAAAGTAATATCTTGATTAAATTTAAAAATCGATTCTTTAATTTTAAACTAATATTAACTTACATCAATCTAATTTTCTGAAGTATTCAAATAGTGATTATTAACAATTGTTTTGAAATAGCTTAATACTAAACAGAAGTTATTGATATCAATGAAAATGCAAATTTTGAAAACTATTACTTATTCAACTTTTCACTTTTATTATTTATTGTCACACCCGATCGGATATTGCGAACTAAATTACTAATCACAGTTGCAGGTAAGATGGTAGTTTATGAACAAACTTTTATTGATGGTTAATGTTGAAAATTAAACGTAGTAGAAAATGATTAGCATTTATAACTTGGAATTAGTAGTAATATTTTGAGCCTCTACAGCAAAGTTTAATACGTATTTAACTTTATATTCTAAATTAATTCATTACAGGTAACACTAGAAGAGCAAATGATTTGTGGCGCTCTTCAAACTTTAAATGAAGAGGCTTGCGAGGATGTCTTGGATGTACCGCCTGCACCTGTAGACTCACTGCCAGGTGAGCTTAATAGTGTAGCAATTACACTACCCACGGTTGTAGTTCAAGAACCGCCGCCCAACGATCAAAGCCCTGACTCCGTAAACGAATTCTACAATAAAGACGCTTGAATTTGTCTAGCTATTAAATAATTGTGCTCTTCCTTGCACGCATTCTTAATAATGGCAATTGTGTTACTAACGACACCCGAGTTTAAACGAAACTTCTATGAAGATACCAGGAGTTTTTCATCAATTTTTTAATAAATTGCCTAAAAAGAAAAATGAAAAGCTTCAATAAATCAGATACTTTCTTTAATTTTTAGAATAATTGCATTTATATTCATGAGAATTAACAAAAAAATACAAATCATTCCATATAGTACTTAAACGTTGAACCTTACTGTATTGTAAATCCGTAAGATTTCAAGAACTGCATTTGTGCAGATAGCAAATCATCAAATTTACGCGTTAAGACTGAAGATATTTTGAAAACTATTACTTTATGCAAATATGTATATTGAAAACCTGTTGTGCCAATTCATCGGATATTTGCATCTATTCTATAAAATATAAGGATACTTATACTTTTAAGATAAAGCATATTAAAACTGTTTTCAAACTTAAAAAAGTACATTAATATTTCATAATATTTGTCATGGTGCTTAGAATTGCAGTAATTGTCGCTGATACAATCTAATGAAAGAAATATTGTTAATCAGGGGACGATAAATGTTATCTATAAAATTGTAGATACATATTAATAAATTATTACATAAGAACTATGTATTATCGTAGAATATAAGTTGTACATACGTTGTGATTGCGACGAAAATTAGACTGGATAAGTTTATACTTTATGTCAACTGAAATTAATGTGAGACATGTGCCGTGCTAATGTGCCAAAAGTGTTGACAAAAAAGATGAGATTTTAAGACATTCTTACATCGCCAGCTGGTGATGTATTAAATAAAATGTTCTTAAAACATTGTTACTACACTATATTGTTGATACAAAAAAAAAACATTTAATAAAATAATGTTGAATTTTGATAGAGGAATATCATTAAATTTTCAAGTACTTACTTTATTTTAACCAAAAATTAAACTTTATTTGATGGTACTTTTGAACATTAAAAAAAAATAAAATAAAAATAATGGGATGAAAGAACTGTGATACTTATGAAGTTTAAGAAATAATAGAGTATTAGAGAAAGATTTAAAAAGTGATAAAACAATGAAATGTTCCTCAGGCAGAGAAATCTTTAAAGTCAAAAACAGTAAATATGCAATAATATTATTGAATCAGATGGTTGATCTCAATGGAGTGTACTAATTTGTCGATTATTATTTAATGCTACTACTACACTATAGCTGTATGATTTTTGAAAAAGTAGTTTCTATTATTTTTTATGTGAAACACTACGCAAAAATGAAATTATATTATAATTATATCAATGGCAATAAAAAATTTAAAAGAGAGTCGATCAAAGTTTATTGCTCTTTTTATTGCTCTATTTTTACTTTCTTCAAACAAGATTTTTAGTTAGACGGATGTCAGGGCCTAGGTCTTGGTAGGCTATACATTTTTGAAGTTGTCTTTATTGTAGGTCGAACGTAGTTAATATTTAATTTTATATTTTGTTTGTTATTTTACAATCGTTTCTCGTACTAACATATTATTCAAATAAGAATGTTATTCACGTGTCGTTTGAATGCGAAACAAGAAATTGAAAACAATAATAATCTTACACGTTTTTACGAGACTTTTATTGTATTTGCAGCGTTGTTTAATTCTTTATAAGTGCTTCGTGCATGACAAAACCTCTCCACTAATATCTTTCAGCTCTTAAAAATATTACTAAATTTGTAAATAACCAGTAGCGTTAGACTAATACTCGAAAAACTAAGTACTCACACTATGCACGCAGTGTTGCTTTGCACGATTACCTAGTAAGTACTATCTAATCTTAAAAGTGTCGCACGAGACAGTGTAAACTGTATTCGCTACAAATGTAAATTCATTCTAAAATAGCGTCTCGAAATGTTGTTACAGGTATGCGATCACGTGCCTCGAGCATGTCCCATCAAGAAACGGACTATGTGATACTTCAGTCGAATCCTCTTCTGCACTGGGTGCCGGTCTCGGAAGAGGCCCTGGCCGAGGACTCGAGCTCGGACGACTCCATGGACTCTTACGCCATGCCCCAGATGCATCGAGCTAGCTCTCAGCGCAGCCTCTCGTCGCACTGTAGCGTAGTATCGAGCTGCTCGACCAACAATCATTACCGAACGCCACCGACGAGCGCGGGACTCCATCATAAACAGCAATTGAGGCCCGGCTCGCTCATGGTGTCGCCGCCCACATCGCCGAAACCGGCATCGCGCTCTAAGTCCACCGACAACTACGCCGAGGCCCTGAGACGGGGCAATCGACACTCGACCACGTCGCTCAGCGAGGAGCTTGGCATCACCATTCCCGTGCCACCGGTCACCTCGGGACTTCCGGCAAAATTGAGTCGCCTCAAGGACAAGCTGCTGAGCCACGGCAAATCGGGCCAGCAGCAGACGGGCAGCAACGACGCGACCCTGTCGACGAGCGAGGACAGCGGCGGCGAGTCGACGCCACTGGTCTCGGAGCTGTCGAGCCCCACCTGCTCGTCGGACACCACCTCGTCGATGCGCAGCCCGGGCCCAACCGACAATAGCAGCGACTCGATCTCGCCCACTACCGCCGGCTGCAGCAGCGGCGGACACATGTCGCGTAACTTGACCTCGAGCCTGGAGCACTGCGTCCTCGACATGGGCGCGCTCGGTCTCATGGTGCACGAATCCACCGCCTCGTCGGCCAACGGTGGCCGATCCCTGGCCCGACAAAACGCTCAGGATTGGGAAAATCCCGAGACACCCGTGTGATTTACCGCGAAGCGCAATCGATATCTGTTGTTATACCAGTCACGAAAATACGTCGATGTTATCTCCGTTTACTTTATACAAATTATAATATAAAAAGCGGGACTCAATGTATCTCGTGACTTTTTTCGCGCTTTCAGTACTCCACTTGTACGAATCGGCAATTTACGCCGATCTCGTATATCTTTGATGCATTCCTCAGTTTTTCGAAGACTACATGGTTGCTATTTTATACTTATTGTAATTTTCCGATTCTTAATGTGTTAATAACGTGTCTGAAACATTTATGTGACATCGAAGTTCCGTTATCGATATATTCTATTGATTAACCGAAACAAATACGACTGTTTTTTTTAATAAAATAATTTTTCAGAACGCGAGTGCTCATTTGAATTAGTGGAAAAATCGTTTCGATTTTATGAGAACCTTTTTTTCTCATAAGATATAAATGTTTTTTATATGATGATCTGAAAATCAGGCTGTTCCGTACTTTTTTATGCCTCTTATTTACTTGAAAAGTTACTACGATTTTGTGCTGTCTTTAGTACGATATTAAGAAAAATGTTTTTAAGTTAACGGCATTTTTAGCAATAATTCCTTAAAAATTATTAATTTTTTTGTTACACGATTGTATTGTTTTCGTATTTAATGTGAAAAGGAAATCAAAATCAATCGAGCTTTTAGAGTTGTAATTTTTTACTACTTATAGTTTCTTTAAGTAGACATTTTGTTAACAAAATCATGGAATTGAAGGCATACGATATATGCTCAATGAATTAGTTAAATAAAATTGCCAATTAGTACTTGCAAACAATTACATTGGCATTAGTAGTTAAAATTCTTATTGTAGATAGTTGTTTATAAAACACCGGAATCTACTGTAACAATTTATACTTGGCAGTATTACTTAGAAGAAAATTTGGTGCCTTACATGATGATATATTTAATAATTGAAAATGTTTCTGGTAGTTTTTTCAATGACGTTTAGCAGTTAGCTTGCATTGCACGCTATTATTGCTGATATTGTATGTTTAAGTGTAACAGTTTACCGTGTCAATTACACTAGTTACGACAAATATAATATCACTTACAATCAATGATCTGTTCTAGTTCGTAAAATTAATAGTTAAGCCAATTTTCAGTTACTATGTGTAATGTTTCGTTACCAATTACATGTTAAGATGTATCTTTTTGTACATTAATCGATATATTGTAATATTGAAGAGTATTTTGTGGGAGGTGCTATTTATTGCTTATCCACAAAATAAACGCTTGAATAAGTTGGTTATCTACGATTCAATATACGAATAATTCATAAGTTATAAATGATAAATAAATTAATGAAAATATTTTTTCAAACCACTAAAGTTAAGATGTTAATATGTATTGAACAAAAATGACAAAATAAATGATAAATCAATTGAATCGCTCAAAAAGTTTCTTTTTCCTCTTTCGAATGCTCCTTCTATTTATAAAAAATTCAAATATTTCGTTCGAATTAGTTTATCGATCGTTCGTGAAGCCCACCGGTAGGTGGCGCGACGTCAGGGGTAAAAATTCAAATTGTTCTTAATAATCTCCGTTAACAGTTAGTCTCCACCCTTGGCTCATTCGTTCGTTCGTTTTTTTACCGAACACATCGTCGTTGGTCGTTAAGGACTCAATTAGTCGCGAATCATTACGCAGGTAAAGTAAAGTGAAAGTAAAGAAATAATAATGGCTAATGTGTCGAGACAACCGATTTGCTCGCTTCAACCGCAAATGCAAAATACTGTGATAGTCGGAGTGATTATACGGAGTCAGAATTCTAAAATCATCGAACGCACGAGATGTAAGATAAAATCATTGTACTCATTTTTTTCACTATTTCGCTTTATGGAAATCCATAAATTTTTGTCTACTATTAATATTTAAAATCGGTTAACATTAAAAGTGATAATTTCTTGAAATTTTTTTTCGAAAACGCTACGAAATTCTCAGATAACAATGGATCGCGAGCCGTTTGGAATTTTACCCTGAGAGACTCGGTAAACGACTTTATTAACGCCACGGTATGGGGTGCGGTAGATTTCATCAATAAATTGTTCACCACTTACGGCATCGGAAGCGTGGGTAAGTTCTATAGAAATCGACGATAAACAAGCTCGCAAATGTGAAAAATTAACGAGTGACTCTTTGGATCGACTCCAGTGGAAGTCATCAATGCGAAAATCACCGATCGCAAGCCCGACGATCCGAACGAGGTGTACGTGCCATCGGTGACCAGTCAATTCACCCTGACGCTGAACCAGAGCTCCTCGCTGCTTCAGCTGCACTCGAGCCCGGCCACGCCTCGCTACGCCAGTCTCATCAGGGTGCCGACGAAGAATCCAGCCGGAGCCCTGAATCTCGCCTACGTGCTCGAAAACGCGGAATCGTTGAAGAACCAGTACGTCGACGTGATCGTCGTGGTGACGTTCGTGAGTCAGACTCGCGAGATCGTCACTCGACTGGGCGAGCTCTCGAAGATACGCGAGTTCGAGGTGAGCGACCCGTCGACCAATCACTCGCTGCCCCTGACCCTGTGGGATCTCGAATGGATCAAGCTGGCGGACAAGTGGGAGCCCAAGCACACGGTGCTGTTTTTGGCGGACGCCCAGGTGACTTACAGCGATAAGGTGCGAAAGTCCACTTTGACGATAGGTGAGTGCAGAGCAGTTTTTATTTTAAATTGGAACGCGACGATTGGATTTGAATTTTTTTCCAGTGAGAAAAACCGTTATCACGGAGAATCCTGATATTTCCGAAACGAAACAGATGAGAGATGTATTTCTGACTAAACCTGATATCGGATCGACGTCTCCTTACGCCGTTCCAAATCGTAAGATACACAATGAGTAACGGTAAATTGTTGGCTCGAGAATGAATTTTTAAATATTAAATAATTGAATTCCAGCTAATTCCATAACGAAGCAAATGACCATTCGTGAAATAACTAACAGATTGAACCTTGCTGCATCGATTGTTAGCGACGAAAGATTACAACTGTTGGTCGTTGTGACTGCCATGGTCGACGATATGAACTTGGATAGTAATGATTTAACGCTTCTGAGTGCAAGATGGTTTGTTTTTTTACATCAATCATTATAATTTTTCTACTTGCTGCACGAATTGTATTTTGTTTACAGTGCAAAATGTAAAAGAATGGTTGCAAGTGGTAATGAATCGTGCATGAATCTGGAATGTCCGTTTGGAAATGGCTTGAAGGCCCCAATGAACGTCGTTAGTTTGAATATTTTAATTACTCTGAAGGATGACACTGGATACTTGGTTGGTTGTCGTTTACGAGACACGGCAGCTGAACAAGTAATTGGCTGCACTGCCGAAGCTATTGGGGTATTTTTATTACCAATTTTTTTAGATCGTTTTCACTCTTTTTTCTTTCTTATGAATAATATCAAATGAACTTTTTATTTGTAGGGTATGACAAGAGAACAGCGTATCAAGTTAAAGGAAAAATACTATAAAAAATTGTGCATTGTTCGGATGCAAATTATTGGTCCTTCGGCAAATATACAAAAATCAATTTATAATATTTTGGCTTTGAATGTTCTCAATCACGATGATAAATTTGAGCCTTTTGATATTGATGACTCAGAATTGCCATAAGATTGTAGAGAAAATTAAAATTTATAATCATTCTTATCGATTCATAATTATTGATTATAAAATTCAAGTATTGTGATTCAAAACCGTCGTTATACTAATCGGAATGCTTTAATAATTTTATACTGGTTTCTTTTAATTACTTTACTTTTTCAAAATGTAAAATTTTCAATTGAAAAGAGGTTAAAGAAATTTTAACAATAAGTCATTTGGATTTATTTTCGATATAAAATTTAAAAAAAAAGTAGTTGCAATAAGTTGCATTTTCGGTGCGAGACAGAAAAATACTTGGCATATAATTGAAATACCTATGTAATAGGGTCGCGCTTGAATCAGATTCATATACGCTCCGTCGTCCGCTCCGACTCCGACATTACACGCGCAGCAGCCCGCGCGGTCGGAGCCATGAAGCTTGGCTCTCAGTGTGTCAGTTGTCAAATTTCTCCACACACACACAAGCATGGAAGAAGATAACAATTCTTCCAACGACAGTACAGACGCTTACAGTGAAAAGTTCGACGCGCTGAAAGCTTTGACCAGACCCAACGTGCGTATTCCAGTTCCGGACGCGCCAATTTACGACAATCTCAGCAAATTCGAATCGGTGGCACTCAAAGGACTCGTGATTAGCAGCAAGCCAAAAAATGACGCATCGAAAGCTTCGAAACAACAACTACCCGCGCGAAGATTTTTGCCGTCACAGATGCCAATACAATCGACCAGTCGAGACAACAACCAATCGGGAAAAAATGTTCTCAATCGAATGGGAAAAGCGCAGGGGCCGCTTTTCGCTCTTTATCAATACATGGAAAATAGAATTAGGGTTAAGATAACCACGAGAAACGACAGAGGAGTTCGAGGCTACGTGGAGGCATACATTGCCGCCTTTGACAAACACTGGAATCTGGCTCTGGAAGACTGCTTCGAGCACTGGACGAGGAAAGTGAAGAGAAAAGCGCCTGCTCTCGGTGATCCAAGTGTCAACCCGTTGTTAGTGCCATCGACATCGAGCGTGAACTCATCGACCAAAGTGATCTCGAGGACGAAAAAGTTCGAAACTCTCGAGAGGCATGTGCCTCAATTATTGCTCCGTGGTGAACATGTGGTAATGGTCAACAAAGTCATCAGTTAAATGGTGGCTGCATTATAAAATTGTACATATTTTTTGATTTTAAATAAACTGACGATTTTTGCTACGCACTGAATGTGTTTTCATTTAGCAACCAAATGTAAACAGTCCCACGTGCCCGCGCGCACTTGTTGCCTTTATCGTTGTCGCGGCTCGAGATACAAACAGCGTAATACACTTGTTCTGCAAAACCGTTGCAACTGCTGCCGGTGCGCAGAGGTTATTTGGTATATTGTTTACCGTTCGTGCTCGGTGTGGGAAGTTGAAGAGTGTTAAAAGACGAGAAAAGTTTCTTGATAGTGGCCAAGGCATTTTGTCAATGTAATATCTTTTACCTAAAAGCAAAGGTTATGTTTCATGAACCATTAAATAAATATTATTGACTATTTTTCGCAGTTGAAATGGCGGAATCACTTGAAAATTCTAATCTCCACGACTCACCAACCGAGAGGTTGCGAGACGATCTCAGGAGCCAAATGAATATGTATAGGAAGAAAAAACGTCAAAATGTTATTAATAGAAAACGACCCTATTTAGGAGAAGTGATTCAAAATACAGCATTTTCCGAGCAAGATGTGGTCAGAATGGCTGTGAATTTGCGAAAAAAGCCGCTTGATGGAAACGAGTATAGAGATTTACAAAATGCCTTGATTCAGGTATATGAAAGAAAAAGAAAATTAAATTCATTAATATGCCTTTGAATTCAAAAATTGCAACCTTTTTTTACATTATTTTTTGCAGAGCGAGAATCACATAAATTCATACTTTGCTGTTGGACACAGTTATGAAGGATTGGTCAGAGATTTGTCTGGAAGAAATGGCACACACAAGCTCTTTGCTGCTAGTTGTTTATGTAATTTGTCTTTAGGTAATTCAAAAGCGTGTTTTACTCTTTCCAAGTTTTCAGCCCCTTATTTAATTCTTGAGCTAGCAAGTAGTAACATAAAAATAGCCGTAAGTTGACAATTTTATGTGAGTTATCGTGAATGTTACATGTTTAATTTATTTTTGAATATTTTTATTCTGAAGGAAACGTGTGCTTGGACCATTGGTAATATTGTTAGTCAAAGTGATAAGGCATTGGCCATATTTACAAAACAAAATTGCTTACAAACTTTAATAAAAATGTTGGGTGAGAGCCAAAGTGAACTGTTGCCTGCTTTGCATTATGCAATTTTACGATACATTCATGCAGATTTCAACAATATTAGGTATCAGAATATTGAATTTTAGAGTAAAATTTTAAGTTTTATTTGTGATAAAAATTTCTATTTACAGTGAAGAAGATTTGAGAAAAATTGCTGATCATGTTGCTAAAAAATATAGTGAAGACTCAGAAATTGATACAATTTGGTTAATTGCTATTTTATCGTCATATGCAGCATGTCATGAGCCTTTAAAATACTGTATTAGTCAAATTTTTTCCAAACTTTATTCTTTATCACAGTCAAAAGATGTACATTTAATCGAGGTACTTTGAGTTAATATAATTCCTCATAAAAAGTAATTATAAAAGTACACTTTTGCAGGTATCAGCATATTTACGAACATTAGCTAATGTCATCTGTGAACCTACAGGAAAGGTAGCTCACATAGTATTTGGGAGTTGTGAGTCTGAATATGAGAAGAATCAATTGCTTTTTGAAGCATTGCTAAAATATCCATATGATTGTGTAAGACAAGAAACAATGTGGTTACTCGGTTTGTATAAATTTTATTCACATATACTTTATCATTTATGTAGTGATAAATATTAAAAATAATTTAAATAAATATTTTAATTTGTAGGTAATCTCTTTAACCATCCAGTGGATACCGTTAAGCAAATTGTATCCTTAAATGCTTTATCTTCAACTTCTCTAACATTAGCTAAAAATACATGCAGCGATGTAGCATAAATAATTATAGTAATTTTTAAAATATAACAAGTAACAAAGGTAAACTTATATTATAAACTTATGATAACAACACTTTACATTATATATCACAATTTCACATAACAAATATCCATTTTTAGGAATTAAAAAACTTTTTTCGGAGATGAAAATTTCATTGAATTCTTTTCACTACTTGAAGGATCTTCTTCGATACACGTAGGCATAATAACGTTAAAATACACGTTGCCAATAACCGTTGCCGATACATGATTGACGTCTTTCAAACATTGATAAAAAGTTTCATCGCAGACGCAATGGCTTCTGTAAATACAGTACATGGATCGTGAGTGATAATAGAACAAAGCTTTATATTGTTGAAAATAGTTGAATAATCATATTTACCTGCTGAAGAAAGACTGATTATCGAGATTGTAGCGATTTTTGTACGCGCGAATTTTCACCGGGCACAAGTCGTGCATTCGACAGCACCTAAAAAAATTTATGGAATCACTATTGTGGCATTTTTCAGAAATCTTTATTCATTATATCATTTGTAAAAAGCGTCAATTATTTCAATCAATTCTAAAAATTAATTTTACAAAGCAAAATCAAATCAAGCGAATTTTTGAAAACTACTCATTAGTTTACATAGAAATAAAAGAATATATTTTGTACTTAATCGATAGCTATGTTTTATTCATACCTGTCTAAATTAGGCCTTGAACCCAAATCGTGATAATTTTTAGCGATATCTCCGGTACCACACCACTTTGTTCCTGGAAAAAAGCAAACCCATTAAAATTATAATACAAGAATCGATAAAAAAAAGTATACAACGCATGACTGCATCAAAATTTTATGTACCCGGCACGATTCCCGCTAAGAGCGGATGAGCATTTCTTTTTTTGTCCCACATTTGAGTCACCATTCCTATCGATCTGCCCTGCACTGCGATCGGTCCATCGAGTCTGTCGCACTTGATCATCAACCTGATCATATTTTTAAACGACAGTCTGTTCGACTTCAGACCGAGCGATGTTAAATTTTTCAATGTTTCTTCGGCTTCCCACGGTTCACTGAAAATCAAACGTTAATAGTTAAATGCAAAACTATCAGAGAAATACATTTTTTTTGCAAATCGGTCATACCGATTTTTTTCGTGAGTTAATAACTTACTAGACCTCGATGAGCTCACAGTGCTTCAACTTTTCATCGGTATAATCGATGACGGCGACGAGCTGCTCGTAAAAGTACACCGCCCGCTTCTCGTTGATGGCCGAATTGAGGGTGGGCAATTCTGGCACACCCTTGAAATCGGCACTGACGCCCGTCAGCCATTGGTCGAGCAGCGAGGGCTTCTGCCAACTGGGACTGCAGCCACAGCAAAGCCAGACGAGCAGCAGACTCCACGGCCAAACTAACGATCGTTGTCGCATCTCGCGATCGTCTCAGCTCTCGGTATAGATTCGACGAGCCGTTGCTGCCAACTCCTTTTGCCGCATGTAATTTGTATGTGTATAAGTCAAGTTGCGCTGGAAACTGTATGGTCTCTGCCTTCACCGATATACAGATCGTACATAATTATTAATGAGTCGAGTGCCGATTGGCCGCGTGTAAAAACTACCGATCTTCTCTGTGCGCGTGTATTATGCGAATAATTATTATGCCCGGTGAAGCTGGGCCCCCCTATAAGCGTCATGAGTGAAAGAGGAACCGCTATGTACATGGGACTCGAGCTCGAGAGTGAGACGAGTATCGATATTATACAGCTCCCAAAGAATTGCAACACCGCGAGAGAGTAGTTTAGCGTTTTTTGTATAAGAAAAAGTGAAAACGACCACCTCCTCTCTCGCTCACTATCCCCCTCTCGTACGTGCGTAATTATACAGGTAGAGCAAAGAAAAAATTAACTTCATTTGCAAGTTTAATATATGTTCAAGCCTCTCTGGAGCAATATTATATAGTTGTATGTATACGGCTGCGATAATAATTGTGCACGCTTTCATTTGCTCGCGGCAGCCGCGATGACGATCTGCGGGCATGTACTACACGGAGAGTCGAGCTGAGTTTTTTTTAAACGCACAGGAGTGCTTGTTGTAGTTTACTTGAAGCTTCTCGCGGGAGAAAGTCGTCGAGTCCCTGCGATGGGTCTCCTCCGAAAGTAATACGCGCTTAGAATCACTTGGCGAAGTTCCGTGGATAATCGTTAACAATAGTCGCATTGTCTACAGTGACAATTCTGAACGTGCGAATCTTATGTTCGAGTTCTTAATTAATCCTTGGAAGAAAAAAAAAGACGGATCTCTGACGCAAATATACATTCAACTTCCGATATTTTAAGAAAAGAAAAGTTATCAGTTCATTCATGCTAATTAAAGATTTAATAATTAACAATTTTTTTTATCACGCCGAGTTTGTTTGATCATTACAAAAAAAACACACACAACATCGTTAAAGATTAACGATCTCCTTAAACATTAATAATAAAGTTTATCGCGGGTTTTTCTTGCACAACAAAATTTTATACACATCGACTTGCATCACCGCACACACACGTGACTTTTTTTCTCTATTTACAGGCACACACGAAAACGATATATAATAAAAAAGTCACCGCCGCTGCGTGCGTAAGAGAGGACGCGGACATATTTAAGTAGGTTTGATTTTTACTTGCCTATTTATGGCGCTGGACAACTTTTTTTTTACATTAGGCTCTAAGCGATTCTGGTAGTGACGGCAGCAGCAGTGTCGACGCTCGACCTTTTTCTTTTGCCTTCGCTCGACGACGACAACGACGTAAGCAAAAAGCCACGGCCACTTTCCACCTGCTTTCCCATTTCGTTCCCTGTAATTGCGTTTATAATCCTTTATAGACGTTGGTCAATCAGCTCGCGCGACTTTTAATGAAAAATTTAGGTCGCTGAATTTGCGTGATTTTTCACTTTAAAAGCAGTGAACTTTGTGGAAAAAACAAACACTCGCGACGAATGAAAAAAAAAGTAAACTGAAAGGTATTTTCACCTCCCAAAGATGACTCAAAAACAATGTAACGTATAACGATTGTCGTTTAGCGTGTTATATTAGTTTGCTCAAACCGGTCGTTTGAAAGCTAGTAATTTGGCAAATAGGCAATTTTCACTTTTTTCCTAAATAAGCCATTACTTTGAACTTGTCACATATTTGAACGATACTAAATGACTATTTAATAAATAATAATATGCTGTTAAACTCTTGTAGGAAAAAGCACGCGAATTGTCCTATTATTGTGTCGAAGCTGCATTACAATTTTAATAGTGAATATTTTGATTGTTATAAAATAAAAAGTCCAGGTGCACTGCACACGTACTTAAATCAGATGAAATCCAATGGATTCATCAATGTCCATCCCACGTCACGCTAAACTATTTAAAAATATTATATTGTAAATTTGGAAATTAAATCGTGATCGCGGACACACTCCGAAAAATCGGCGCTCGGGATATATCCACGCGTGTATATCGACGTACGGGAGCAGGTGTAACACAAGACTGAACTCCGGCTAATATGATGTTGGCGCGGAAGGCTTGAATCGACTCCTTCGTGCGTAGGTTCGCGTACGTATAGACAGGTATATATCCACGCGCTCTTTCACCTGCTGCACGGCTCTTTGTGAAACTCGCTGCTGCAACTGGTGGGATAGTGCGAGTATGATATATTATTGTTGTATACCTATATATGCAGTATATAAATGGCTTGTCTCATGGTAGGTATATACACCTCAAGCTCTCATAACTATATACTTATATAGAGCTGCATCTTTCAAGGCTCGCGCTGCATTATTTACCGTGAAAACGCGAATAGAAAAAAAAGAGTCAAGCCGCCGTCGCCGCGGTGAATGTAGGTAGATATCGTGCCGCACATCGTCGTGTACATCATTATTTATTCACTCGTCACTCGCCATTGTGTGCGCGAGGCGCGAGCTGCACGAGCATCCACGGTAAATATTATAATATAGGTACAACGCGCGGCTGCATGCATGTGAAATCGTATATCGCGCCGCGTAAACGTGCTCGGCAATCGGTATCGCACCGGTCAAATTGAACGTGTGTTTGCAAGCCGCGTAGCCGCGATGAAACATCGTGCACGATCGGCGGCACGAGGCGAGTTTCGATTATTTTGAAAACTGCGAATGTTGAGCTGGATTGCAATGGATATCATTTCCAGCCGTCGTTTTAATGTCATTAGAGCCAGCGAGTAGTACAACAGATCGAATGGTTCTCTACTTTTTTTTTACCAAACTCATCGGACAATTAAAACGCGATGAGAATTATGAATATTGTTTTTTTTTTTTTGGACGGAGCCTGGTTTCGTTGCGACACGACAACGACGATTGCCTTCGGCTGACCGTGAAAATGATTACAAAGAAAAACTATTCACGAGAAAAAACTTATTTACGCAGGAGTAAACGGTTGCACATCTAATGATACACTTTTATGCCTGGCGCGCACGTTATATGAATACTTGTGCGTCGAGTGCGCAAACAAAGACGATCATTAGGACGACGACGAGGCAGTAAAATAATTTTTCATTCACTTTTTTTTATATAATATGCAACATTAGAGAGCAAAATATACCCATCAACTTGAAGTTAAGCGTAACAAATTGTAGTCTTTACTACAGCACATAATATTTGAAAAAATTACATGTAATTTTGTTATAATCCGAGAATAACGACGCGATAAAATATTTGCGGATTATCATCCTCGGTTGTAATTATAATCGTTTGTGCACACGCCCGATATTTCGCATTGATAACAGCGAAAGACAATCAATCACCATTCATTACGTAGCAGTCGAAAAAGAGGCGTGGATCGGCGAAATTCGGGCAAATACTTTTTTTACACGACGATGAGTAGCTTTGAATAATAACAATGCTGCGGAGAATAAATCGGTTGAATATAAGTTTTAATTTAAGCCTCTAAAATCTGAGGAGGAAAAATTCTTCGAGCATACATGTAGATAGGCGCGTAATTGAGTATCAACGCTCTGTACAGATAACGCTTGTATTATAATGCCTCTGCGACTGCCGGTTATAATATACCCGCTCGGACGTTTACAGATAAAAAAAAAACTTTTCGTTTCGAGTATCCAATATAACTGTCAACAAAACTATCACAACAGCGATCCTATATAGTTTTAAGGTGTGTGTGTGTGTGTGTGTGTGCGTTTGCTTTTGTCTTATATTTATTTATGCGACAAATCTGTCTCGAATAACGCGAGGGAGAAGAGTCTCGAAAGAGAAACTGCGGGTGGCCGTGCGCGTGTACAACATGTAGTACATTTTACACATAGAGAAGATGTTTGTGCGCAGGTTTGCCGATCGTGGAACCTACTTTTCACCAGAAGTCCGCCGCGAGTAGTCCCACCTCGCTCTTCTCGCGAGGAGCGCGTCTGCAGCGATGCGCGAGAAAGTAGGCCGTCGTCACGTGTGCGTACTTACATATTTAAGTATGAGCGCGCGGCTCGACGCACACGTACGAGACCGGCTCGGCACAATGCAGGTCGACGTGTTTTTTTTTTTATCAATTCATTTTTTGCCGGTGAGTTCGCGGTAGGTATATATGTATAAAACTGTGCCGGCACCTGCGAGCTCGTTGACACACAGACATATATAAGCTGTATCGGCACAAAGAGCGAAATATGCAAATGAGTGTCTGTAATTGCATCCGCGATGCGCACGTTTTGCGAATTACAAAAGATCTTCGAATGACTTAATTTCAAGCGTCGAAATTGGAGAAAATTAAAACGAGCTTTTCAGTGTGTATAGACGAAAAAGCTGGTGTAAGTGTAACGGATTGTCGCCGCGAGTCCTTGATCGTGAAAGTTGCGCCGGAGAAAATACATTATATATAAACTACTCGTGCCAAAGTTACAAGTGCATTTATAGACAACCTTCGCGAGAGGTTCTTAGTCACTTGTTTAATTATTACGACTATATATACGTGCATTACTTTACTCGTTTTACAAATTTTTGTTCCGTGAATATACACACGACACGATAATATTACTCGGGATGTAAATATAAAAATTATCAAAAAAAATGTGTCGTATCGTACGTAATTATAACGTTGAATCATTAAAATATGTACATTGGCCCAGACGAGCCGCGATTAATTTGCTAACGGTCTCTTCGGTAGACAGACACAAAGCTAATATAACATACATTTTTCTTTCACGCATATACAGCGAGCTTGTATCGATCTTGCTTGGCTTCATTCATTTACAGCTTGAGCTTCGAATCAAATTGGTTCGATCGAAGCTAGTCTACATGGGGTCATAGATAAAATAGTTCGACAAACAGTATACATTCAAAACAAAGCGCTAATACAGCTATATAACGATGTTACGTAAAATGTATAACTCGATTTAAAAAAAGAAAAAGTCGATATATAAGTTTATCATTTTTGAAAGTGGTTTTTTAGAATCCGCTAATTGCGCAACCATGATCACTTTTCATTAAGACAAAAAACCTTCTCTTTCTAAAATTTCTATTTGTTAGGTCATTTCGCAACGCGAGCAAGATCGAATGACTGAGTGTTAGTAGGTATATATACATGACACAGATATAGAGAACACCGATTTTCAAACTATAATTCGGGCATTGGTTTACGGAGTTAATGATGCGCGTTAAAAGCGGAGCGACTTATATTGCTCTTGAAAGATTCGTACTTGTCTTACTAATCTACTAAAATATATAAAAAGTGTACGCAATAACAGTTCACGATTCAATCAAATCGTATCGTTGGAGGACTTTGACGTAGAAGCGCTGATGTATATTCAGCGTGTATTAGTTGATCGACCAGTAGAATCGGAGTTATCTCTGCAGTCGCGCGCGCTGACTAAGCTTCCAATGCTGTGTAACATGATTCTGCAAATTTCAAGAGCCGAGTTTTGTCGCTCCCCGCGCGTATTTATACATTCGGTCGACTGCATGAATCGATATACGAGGGCATGCTTTTACAGAAAATACATACTACGACTATATAATATAAAAATTAAATACGAGGAATTTTTTTTACACGTTCGTACTTTATTTTTCAGTAAAAATATCAAGAGCAGCGAGTCATTGATCGTGCGTTGCGACCGATCGACCTCGCGCGTAAAAGATACTCTACTCGAACGTCACGAAAAAAATGTCTCAAAAAGTCAGAAAAATAAAAAATAAAAAATGTAAATCAAAAAAGGAAAGAATAAAATCATCGAGAGCTCGTGACACAGTTCACAATCATCAATCGGTCTTCTGATTAGGCGGCGGAGAGGACGCTCGGCCCGATCCAGCATTGGCGGCGTTGTTGTTGGCTGTTTGATTATTGTTGTTGTTGGTACTGGACTTGACGAAGCTCGAGAGATGATTGCCGTTGTTCTGGCTGGCGCTCATGGCTCCTCCTCCTCCGGAGCGACTGGCGCTCAGCGTCAAACTGACCGGAGTCGCGTTGATCAGCTGCAGCCGCACCGGACACTGGCGATAGCCTTGATGGGGATAGAGAGAGAAAGAGAAAACGACCCTTTTTTTATGATATTCACTCGCTCGGACGTGCGCGGTGGTGGTGGATCGATTATCATAAATTTATGAGTTATTGTACATCTACGTGACACGAAATAAAATTATCATCGAATCAATAATATTGTAAGTATACACACTGCTCGCTCGAGTGCACTTCGCGATCATCGTCGTTGATGATAAAAAAAAAACGGTCTGGTTGGCACGAAGACGACCCGAAGCCAATACCGATCATATAATGTAACGCAGATAAGTAGCTTGTTTATTGTTTCTCTTTTCTAGCGTTGCAAAAGAGATCGATGCTTTTCGAAAAAATTGAGATAAGAAAAAAAATCTCGCAATCTCTCAAAGTCGATTCGTTGGCTAATTCCAGCGAGAAAAAAATTGCCGTCTCGATTGACGATCGGCATTACGCAAGCGAGAGAAATTCGCGCTGAAATTTTCTGCTGAATTACCCGCGTGATGAGGTCCGGAGCAGTGACAGCACACGGGGTTGTTTCTCGGCCGGGTGCAAAACTCGACGTTGTGCGGCTCGCCGCATCGCACGCAGCGCGGCAGATGACGGCAATTCGCGGCGACGTGCCAGAAGCCCTGGCATCGGTAGCACTGCAGCACGTTCTCGAGGTTCTGCTGTTGCTGCTGCTGATGCTGTTGTTGGGCGAGCTGCTGCTGTTGCTGCTGCATAGCGGCTCCTTCGAAGCCGTAATTGTTGCCCAGAGCCGAAGCCATTGTAGAATTGTTGTTATTGACATTGCCACTTCCGCCGTTGCCACCACCGCTGCTTCCCCGCCAACGTTCGGGGATGGCGCAAAAACGCGTGGCGCCGAAAAAATCCAATCCGTGACGCAGTAGCTGCTCGTAATGACTCGCTTCCAGCACCTAAAGATGTGCGGTTTACAATTTTACATAATTACAGTCAAGGCTGGGGGACGAATAATATACAGACGATAATGAGTTAATACGAAAAATTTTATTTTAGTTCAATTTTTACAGCTTAAACCAAATTATTGGTTTAGTATTAATACATGATTTGTCGCTATTTTTGTCATTCCATGACACTGATTAAATAAAATAGTTGTGTATATTGTACATTGTTTACAGATAATTTAAATAAATAATGTAGATACAATAAAATCAGATAAAAAATATATATTCAATTAAAATATCTCTTCTGCTTAAAAGCCAAGTGGATTCTTGTGAACTATACCACCAACATCACAGATCTCATTCGAGATCAAACTCAGTTTTTTGAATACGTCTAAATTCTTGGAAGCACCTACAATTTTGAGATTGTAAGCAACTCGGCTGGAAGCCTCGCTGCACCATACTTGAGCTAACATAATTTCGTGTTTAGCACTTGGTACATTATTCTTGGCTGATGCACTGGCTCTACTTAATACAACTGACATGGTGTAGGTGTCGATTGCAGCTTGGGCTATCCTGTTCAGGATGAACTGTTCGTCGACAATTTTTCTACCATATTTCACAAGCACAGACTCAATTGTAGAGCCAAATGCTTCAACGCTCTTGGCACACAAAGCTGCAGATTCTGCAAGTTCTGGATGAACAAAAGGGGTCATGTTTGGAGCATTCAAACCAATTACTCTTGTAGCTCTCTTTGATACTTCTTCTGCGATCAAGCCCAAATTAGCTGTTGGGTTTTTGAAGGCTTTTTGTAGTTCTTTGAGATGACTTCCAGCAAATTGAATACCAGTAAGGGCCACAAACAAACGAAGGATGTCATTGGTACCTTCAAAAATTCTGAAAATCCTCAAGTCGCGCATAACTTTTTCTAATCCTGTTGACTTCATGAAGCCCATTCCTCCTAAAACTTGGATGGCTTCGTCACATACCCACCAAGCAGATTCAGAAGCAAAAATTTTAGAAATAGCAGCTTCAAGATGATAATCTTGGCTTCCTTTGTCCATATTACCAGAAACCATGTATGCCATAGATTGTGTTACGTACTGCAGCAATGCCATGCGAGCCAACTTTTCTTGAATGGTACCATAGTTGTTGATTGTT
The DNA here is from genome assembly GCA_902732785.1 of Trichogramma evanescens. Lineage (NCBI taxonomy): Eukaryota > Metazoa > Arthropoda > Insecta > Hymenoptera > Trichogrammatidae > Trichogramma > Trichogramma evanescens. The sequence continues at coordinate 76,194 of CACVKI010143631.1, read as the reverse complement.
TTACCAAATTGAACACGCTGCACAGCATGTTCAGTTGCCTTTTTAATGCAATGCTGCATTGTTCCAGATAAAGCACAGGCCATACCAAACCTACCATTGTTCAAAATTTGCATGGCAACTTTGAAACCTTCACCTTCTTTTCCCAGTAAATTTTCAGCTGGAACTTTTACATCTTCAAAGTATACTTCAGTTGTATTACTGCACTTGATACCCATTTTGTTTTCTGGGGGTCCATTAGTAACACCACCAAATCCTCTTTCAACAATAAAAGCTGTAACTTTATCTTTTGTTTCACCAGTCACTGGATCTGTCACGGGTACTTGAGCAAAGACTGTAAATATTTCAGCCAATCCACCGTTTGAAATCCAAATTTTGCTGCCATTCATAACATAGTGAGAACCATCAGCTGATTTGACAGCTCTGGTACGTACTGCGCTGGCATCGGAGCCACAGCTTGGCTCAGTGAGACAGAAAGCAGCCATATCACCATTTGTCACTCGTGGCAAATACTTTTTCTTTTGTTCCGGATTACCGAATAACAGAATTCCTTTGAAACCAATACTTTGATGAGCTCCCAAGGTAATACCAACACCAAGATCGTTGTAGCCTACTACCTCCACCAATCTACCATATTGGGTATTATTGAGCCCAAGACCTCCAAGTTCTTGTGGCACTTGAATGCCAAAAGCGCCAAGATCCCAGAGAGCCTTCATGGTATCCTTGTCGATGGATGCATTCTCATCGTTTTTAGCAGGATCATTGACTTCCTCGAAGAACTTCTCGAGCGGATCTACCATCATTTGTAGAGTCTCGCTTTGCTCATCGCTCAAGTGTTGAGGAAACGGGAACACTTGATTGGTCTGCAGATGACCTCTAAACATATTCATCGTGAACGATTGAGATTCTTTAGCAGCCGATTTTTCGCTAGATTTTTTGGCCTCCTTTTGTTTCACGGCAGCCTGGGTGGCGAGGGTGCGCAGATGTAAGTCCAACATCTTGTTGCCACCCTTGGGGACGGCAACGATATACTTTAATCCTCGGATCATCATGACTGTGCAGAAATTTCCTCGTCAATATGTCCAGTAGTAATATCACGCAAGATTATCTGGATGCTGTCTGCTTCTGCTTGTTTTTCACTAACAATAATTCGTCGATACTGTTAATCCGTTGAACGTCAGGTGGAAAACAACGTCATGTCCTCGTTAAGAAACAAAAACGGCGACGATATGTTGCTGCGTTCGAAACGATATCACGGTCGGAGAGCTCTGTTATAAACTGTTGCTGCGATCTGGCTTGCAGACACTCTGTACTGGCGCGCAGAATATTACACCACTACACTAGATCAGCACAGGCACGAGCCTCCAACAAGTTATGCGTCAACACAGCACACAGCGCGAAACTGCGTATGTCTGTGTACGAATCGAGAGTAGCCGTCTGCGCGAATTATATCAATTCGCCAATAGCGTGTGTGTATACACGTATAACCGCGAGGGTGTGTATGTATGTGCGCTAGCGTGTGAGTGTGTATCTACTTGTTTACTACAAAAGTCGAGAGTTCGACTGCGAAATTGGCCGAGGTGACGCGTAGTACTTTTAATAAAAGCAACGCGACGAAGATGAAGAAATTTCGCGTAATTCAGAGTACGCAGCAACATATGTTAGCGACGGGACACTTTGCGCGCCCACTATATACGTTACTATATATATCACACAAGTCGAAAACAAGTTTTCAAGTGCGTTCTCATCATGATATATGTACAATTTCGCGTATATAAATTCGCACACGCAGCATATACACAGTCGGGACGCCGAATGGGGATTTCCGAATACGCGGACGTTTATAACTTTTCGCGCGCGCGCGCGCGCGCGAGGCGGGAAACTTTGAAACGAGATCGAACGCGCTCGCGAGCTTTGCGTGCTCCAAACGATAACGGCCAGATAATAGACCGTTGATAACAATTTTCACCTCGACTCTGACGTAGTGCTTGAGACGTTCGATGGCCCCGCTGGCGATTCCCTGCCTGGCCAGGGCCGAGTCAATGTCCTGGAGAGGTATGGCCGCCGGCACGTCGCGCAGCAGCACCGCCTGACGATGGCGGGAGTCTCGGTCGCAGAAGCGCGCGACCTGCGGGACAATATTCATCGTTTATTTATTTGATTTCAAAAACAAAACGAATCATCATGATCACTATACCTGAACGGGCGTCTGAAAAATACGCCCGAAATCCTCGCGCTGCAGCAGCTTGTCGGCGTCGGACTCGCGAGCGAAGCCGGCGATCAGGCCGCAGTGCGTCTCCGAGACGTTCCATCGTGCGGCGGGCTCCGTGGCTCTTATGGCCTCCTCGAGGTTGCGCCGGGGCAGCTGGGTCTCGACGACGATCTGGCCATTCTGCCCGACCGAGGCGGTGCGCGACACGTACAGCCAACAGATCAATGCCTCGACGTTGCTGGCGCTGTTGTTTTCCTTGTCTCCTTTATCCCCTGATGCTGCTACTCCACCTGCTGTTGCTGTTGTTGCTGCTGCACTGGTTTGCTCTGACGAACTTTCTGCGAAGACAGTGCGAATTTTCAAAAAAAAAAAGTACGTTACGCGTTTCGAACGACATAGTTACATCATGACTTAACCAACAAATTTTATAGTTTTTTTTGAACTTGGCTTTGTTTGACCGTACGAAAACACCTTTCGTATTATGAAAAATCCATGTGATTTCGCTACGCATCGAAGTTCCAATATACTCATCGGTAGGCCGCTCGACTCCGAACGACGCGACTCCGAAATTTGTGTATAAAACAAGCCCGAACGCGTCCAATTGGTGCATCATCGCGCGCGCCGGATGCATGCAGGTATGCGCCACACAAATACGAAACGAGTTTCTCCTAATCCCGTGTAGTGATATGGGTGATCCATCAAGCGACGTAAATGCGCTTGGCTCGCTTACCTTTTGAATCGCTGCGAACTTGCTCTTCCATCCTTTTTCACACAAAAAGACGATTGCCTAAAAACAGCCTCAAGAGAGCATTTTTTCGAAGCTCCTCGCGGCTGCAGCGAGGCCGCGAGTTTGCAACTCGACAGTCGAAAAATCGGGGTTATTGAACCCTGCGCATACCACACACACTTTTTGAGAGAATGTCATCCAACTTCATATCGTTCAATTATTTTTTTTCCCCCGAATTATACTGTCGCTTATCAGGGAAATTTTTTCACGGACGAGGTAAGGTCGATTCGAGAATGAAAAATATCATCTCGTTGATATTCGTTAAATGCATTCGATTTTCTTAAATAAATTATTTATCTTTTTGTAATCAAGAAAATAAGCCCCATCATGCAACGATAGCTCTCCGCATTCTCGAATGCAGAAACGACCTACTCGAGGTTTAAATGCACACAAGCGTGTGCGTATAAAGGCATGCAGCAGAAACATATGTTTCGTGACTGTGTTTTTAAATTTTAAATATTCGCACAGTGGCAGCACACTAGCCTTCGCTGCTGCAGGCTGCTGCAAAGTGCAAGACAACAGTCAGCCCCACAAATCAGCGCTGCAGCCTCGAGTGTCGACCGCTGCTGCTGCTACTCTCCAACACATAAACTCTCTCTCATATGCACATTGCACAGTAGTATAAGTGCGGTGGTGCGCCCTGCCGCCGTCGTCGCCTCCTGACATTTAATCCCATCACGAGTGACGAGTCGCTAGCTCGAGTGCAGTGCACAACACGGGCGAAACGCACAACAGCAGCAGCAGCTCATCGTCACGATCGAGCCTGCCTCAGCCTGCCTCGATCGCATATAGTTTTTTTAGTGCCTATAATATAATATAGCTTCGCTGAAACTTCTCGCCGTTTCGTGCGCGCGATTATTATCGCTCCTCGTCGTCGAGTGTGTGTGTTGTGTTGCTGCTGCAGTGCGTGCGTGTGTGGTGTGTTGCACGATTTGGGCAACACAAATAACATATAGATATAGCGCGGATCGAGTGAAATTTATACATCCACAGAAAAACAGCTTTTAAAGAGACGACGTGCTCCGCTGCCCGCGATACCGAATGCAGAGGCAGCGTCGCAGTTAATTATCGGGCATTGCGCCGACTAAACGTACAGTACGAATACACGTATATATAATATAATGTGCGCTTTGTTGGCCCCCGCACTACTCGTCGAGCAGCTGCCAAGTAGCTGCATGCCTTCTTACACCATCAGCACGGCTGATCATCAATCGGTAGTATTATTCGGCAGCGCATCGGCTCGTCGATAGTGTTGTTGTTGCTGTGTTGTATACGTGAGACATTTCAAGTGTATAAGTGATACTCACTCATGAGGAAAAGACCTAAGCCCATATCCGTGACATTACCAAGAAGGCTCGGCGCTTATGTCTCATCGCGACGACTCGTTCAAGCCTGCGAACTCTCACTGCTTTTACACGCTTGTAAGAAGTATATCTAATATAACGCCGAGAAAGCTCATTCGTTGTCGTACAGTCGACGGATTCGGAGCTCGCCCGATTTAAACGCAACAAACACATCGATATTATTATACGTCAATAAAGATTTCATCATAGCGCACGGCACGAGCTTTTATTATACAGCTGCCAGCTGTGTTGTTGTACTCTCTCGGCCATAAGCAACGAATCTTCAGACGTCAACTGCCCGTCTTCATAAAGACAAGTCATTTTTCGATGAACGCACGAGTTCTCGTGGTAGGTGTTGCAGCAGCTCGTCATCGTACGGTCTCCGAGCGTTCCGAAAGTGATTAGCAGCACGAGCCCAGCTGCACAAGGCGCAGAGGAGCTGCCCAGATAGCGACAGGAAGTCGAGGCCCCGTACATCGTCGAGGCAAACAGCATCTGATCGTCCTGGCCGCGCCGCCGTCAGGTCGTCGTTCCGCCACAATGGCCGCAATAGAAAACAAACCACCCACCAAGTCCGTGACCAGCCTCTATCGGCTGAGCCTTCGAGTAGTAGCGAAATACTATCATCAGTATAAAAAGTCTTTCACTTATCTGCCCGAAATGGTTCACTTCGATCTCGTCTACCAGGTTATTAATCATATTCTATCTCACTTTTCCCTATCACAATTTTATTATTATTCATTCATTAGTCATTTATCAGTTTCCCTTTTTCCTTCTCACTCTTTGCTGCTCTATGCACTCTGCTTCTCTCTGCTTTTTTATTTTTTGCTTCTTCTTCTCCTCCCCTGCTGTGTATCAAACAACTTATTAATTTCTTTGTTATTCATCTTTTTTCCTTTTCTAGTAATTGTTATTGTACTACTACCTCTGTTACTTTTCAGGTTTTGATTGAATGTGTACACTTTTGCAATTAATGTACAAGTAGCTTGTTATTATATTTAATTTTAATTTTACCTTACAACTATCTTATAATGAAAAAGATTTTAAAAACTTTTTGAGCTTCGTAGAAAATTCAAACTTTAAATATACACGAAAGCATACAATACATTATCTTAAATGATTAAGTTTGTTTGTATGTTAGTTGACTTTACATTGCTTTTAGTGTTGCATAATTTTCTTTATTAATGATACAATAGCAATGTATATAATTCTAATATATTTATTAATATTTATCAATTTTCTTTAATAACATTATGCATAAACCAAATTCCAAATTTCAATTATTCCTCTATTACAAATCATGTACATAATTTCAATACTTAACTAAAATTCTACAATTTTTCATTTTCAGTTGTACACTGAAAACAAGCTTTCAGAGCTCCAAACTGAATTGAATGATATCAATGTGGTAACAAAACTACTTAATGTACAAAGTAGTAGAAATCTGTTGATCAAATGCTTCCAGGTAACAATTTTGCTTTTTTGTTATAAAATATCAACCAAAAGAATTTTATTTTATTTTAATCTTTATGAAATTGTCTACAGCTTTTAGTGGATAATGATATGCATGCAGCAGAAGTACTATGTGATACTTATCATTCAATATGCACAAGAGCTAAAGAAGATGCTACTTGGGACAAAAGACTTATAAATTTAGGCCTTCGTCTTGGAGGATTTTTAAATGATGCAGGATGGTATTATGAAAGTGAACAGATTTTATTAGACTGTAGGGAATTATGTCTTTTAGGAAAACAAAACCCTCAGACATGGTGTGAAATATTAGATTGCTGTCACAAGTAAGATAACTTCACTTGATAAAAAAAATATTGTTAATATTTTGACAGCACTATTTAATATGGATGAACAATTTTTTTAGATTGATTCATGCACAAGCATCATATTGCTCTTTCACTGGAGCTGCATATACCCATGATCTTGCTCTAGAAACAATAGATAAATTGAATGAAGTAGGTTATTTATACGTTAATCATGCAGCTTTGTATGCAGAATTTTCAGTTTTGTATTTCATAAGAAGTGAATACGATTTAGCGTACAAGTGAGTAAATTACATTAATTAACAATGAAAGCTAAAAATTTTAAAATTTATTCGTCATAATTATTTTCTAGATGGAGTTTACAAGCTTTAAAAGAGTTGAATCCATCTCTTCCAAAATTTATCATTATTAATGTACTTCGTCAAGCTGCCAAATCTTGTGTTGTCAAGAGAGAATTCAAAAAAGCTGGCTTGCTCATTAAACAAGCAATATATCTTGCTAAAGAAATCTTCGATGCTAATCATCCCAAGTATAGTGATGTTCTCATTGATTATGGATTCTATTTGTTGAATTCTGATAGTATTGGTAATAGTGTTGCAATTTACAAGGTAATTGACATAATCTGAATTTAATAACATTGTAGCCACAGCTACTCAGAGTAAATTTTACTGTATCCAAACTTTATCTAATTTTTTTTTTATATTTTAAGTTGGCTTATGAAATACGGAAAGGAGTTTATGGTAAAAATAATCTAAATATTGCAATGGCACATGAAGATTTAGCCTATGCTTTATACGTACAAGAATATAGTTCTGGAAAGTTTGGTGTCGCAAGGTAAGGTTTCTTAACATGCTAATAAAATAAGTTTGACCAACTTTGTAACTTATTTGTAACTTATTAGCTTTAAAAATCTTATAAATTAAATTTTTATCATTTCAATGATTTTAATTTGTAGAAGCCATGCTGATCTTGCCATAGAAATTATGATTAAAATTCTACCATCTGAACATTTAATGCTGGCTAGTGCCAAACGAGTAAAGGCTCTAATTCTTGAGGAAATTGCTTTGGATGTTTCACCAAATAGTTCTGAAAGTGACTTGTTGACTATGTCAGAAGATTTACATATGTGTGCTTTAGATTTATCAAGAACAGCTTTTGGAGAAAGAAATGTACAAACTGCCAAACACTATGGAAATTTAGGAAGATTGTATCAAAGCATGAGGAGATTCCAAGTAAGCAAAATTAATTTTATTAATGTTAAATGTGTCTTACAAATTAACACTATACCGTTAAATTTTATTTAGGAAGCAGAAGAAATGCATCTCAAAGCAATTGGTATAAAAGAAGAATTATTGGGTTGCGATGATTATGAAGTGGGGTTGAGTATAGGTCATCTAGCTTCTTTGTATAATTTTCATATGAATCGTTTTCAAGATGCCGAGGCGTTATACTACAAAAGCATAGAAATAAGTAAGATTTTGTAATCAACGTTTTAATAAGTAGTATTATATCCTTCTAATAATATACGAATTTATTTATGCAGGTCTAAAGCTATTTGGCAATAGTTATAGTGGATTAGAATATGATTATCGGGGTTTACTCAATGTTTATGCCAAACTGGAAAACCACACCAAGTATGTAGAATATATGGATATTCTTGCTCAATGGAAAGAACTGAGAGATAGGCATGCCGAAAATGAAGAGCCGCCAATTGAACAAAAATGCCCACAGCCTTTAGACGACGTAATACAAACATTTTTCTCTATGTGATACAAAAAAGTGATAACTTTGTAACTTTATGCAAGAATGTTACAAGTTGGATCGTTCTTATACGGACTAATTAAAAAATCTCAATGAATCGGTTATCGAGATTTAGTGCTGTGAGATTGATGTGAGCTTGTAACAAATGTATGAATTATGCGTTTGGAAAATTTTATTTGTATTATTTGTACAGCATTCACTTTTTCATTGTAAAGTTTGATACTCAGTATATTCAATTGGTGATTATTACTGGAATGCAATTTGAGCTATTTTCATTGCCTTGGTTTCAGAAATTTCAATATTTTACTAAGATCTGACAAAATGAAATAGCTAGCATTAACAAAAACAGTGAAAAAAGTCAAAACTTGACTTTTCTATGATCAAAAACAATGACTATTTATAAAAAGCACAATCTTATAATTTCCAAATTGCAATCACCTTAACTTATGAAAATAATAACTATGAAATTAGACTTTTTAATAATTTTCAACATTGATTTAATATAAATTATTAATTTGACTTATAAGTTTTTTTCACCACAGTCTAAATTTAAGAGAAATTTAGAATTGCATTCCTTCTCGTTAAAGAGAATATCAAAGGCAGAATCATACTAAAATTTTTGGAAAACATTTTCGGAGATTTTAATTGAATATTTTTGTAAGAAGTTGTATGAGTGACATAGTCTTTTTCGACTTTTTTAACTCATAAAACTTTTCAAAAAATATTCAGTAAAGGTCTTAAAAAGTGCAGTAAGAAATTTTGTTTTTATTTTGACTTTGATGTCCCCTTAAATGCTTTTTGAAGATTTTTGTCAATAAGAGCATCAAAAAATTGTTGTCAAAAATACTAACATGTATTTTGCATAAATTATTTATTGTAATAGTAAAGTAGATTTATATCGGTGAATACAAAGTGCATTACTTATAACTTATTTGTAACATAGTCAGTTATGCAAAGATTATAAATTTGAATTGTGTTATTGATTAAGTAAGAATCTAGCGTAATCGAAATTTTAACATGTTTTTTTTACATGAAAGCGACTAAAATGTACATAAAACATAATGCGAAACAAAAAAAATTCGTACTTTTTTCTTACCTTTTTACCAGCTAAAATCGTTTTTTTTAATTTTTTATAATTTGATATTTGAACATCATAAATTACTTTATTACGAAACTTTAAATAATCCTAGAAAACTTGTGAAAATGATGATTTTCGTACATGAAATTCAAAAATCTATAAAATTTCATGTACGAATTTTCCCCTGTATAAACTCTTTGATCATCATCATTCCTATCTTTACATTAAAAATACAAAGCTTGTAGTTAACTTCTGCAACTGAATTTCCAAAATCCGTGCAGGATGATTATGCCCTTGTAATAATTTTATCCGGAAACATAGATGAGAGTTTTTTGGGGCATTCAATTTTCTTATTCAAGAAATCTTGGTCCTTATTAGTAATCGGAAACAAATTGAGAACGTGGCGCAATTAATGGATAATAAATAGTAGATGAGAAATGAGGTAGATCGTAGTGCTTTTACGAACATCCGTTTCATAAAAATTAATATGAAAAAGTAAGGTATTGTTCGTTTCAAAAATTATTTTAAGAAGAAAAATGACATTGGTTAAACTTCATTTAATGAACATGAAACTTTTGTGAGTCTATAATTTTTAAATAATGTTGGATTACTACAGCAAGCGGCGTCTCGTTATGACGACAGATCAACTATTTCACACAAATTATCTTAGTAAAGGACATTTTGATCAATTTTCAGTTATGGACATTTATTCATTTTTTTAAATTTACTAAAACAAAATTATTAATGAACTGTAAATTAAACGGTAAATAAAAAATTTCATCTTGTAATGGAAAAAACAATTCAGTACAAAAACTTTGTTGTTTCACGCAATTTACTAATTTTTCAACATTAACAATTCTTAATTACATTGCACAATAAGCGTTAGACATTTTTTCACTTTTTTAAGTAAATAAAATTAACTATTTATTAAATTTTAGTTGGAGAAGTGATTGTTCAAAAAGTATCCAATAAAATGTACATAAACGTGTTTTTTCAATTAAACATTTATTTTGTTACTCCATTGGTCACATTATTTCGATTAGTTCGATTGGCACATTATATTTCGTGTATAATTTTTCATTGTTTAAAACTTGAATGTAAAATATCGCTAAAGTGTATATTTCAAGTTAAAAACTTCCATTTAAAAATTAAATTAATTCAAAATTTCATTACAATATTGGGGTATTAAAGCGTTTAAAAAAGTACACTAATTTACAATTTATGAAATACCTATAAATAGAATAATATATTTAAAACTTGACTGTCGTTTTGATAAATATCGTCTTTTCAAAACTTTTTATAAAAATATGTAAAAATTATTCATAAAGCATTTACTAGGTTTAGGCACTCTGGGGGTCCGTCAATTTCTTTTATCATAATATTTTTAATAAATGTCGAACATGACTATAAGGCAGATATTTCGTCAGTAATGGTAAAAGTCATTATAAACTGGAAAAGAAAATAATGTGTTTTATTAGTTTTAAACATTTATAAGGAAATATTAAATTATAATAAATTATAAATAAGTACCTATGCATCGGAATTCAAAGTCAGATTCGGAGAACATGGTGGAGTGTTCTCTAATGGGCAAACGAGTGGAGTAAAATACGCATTATTTTTCTTTTTTCGTTTCAAAGTAAACTGTGATTTTTTTTGTACCTAGAAAAAAATGGATAAATATAATCATTGCGCTTATAAATCAATCAAATTTTTAAAAATACTGATTGACTGACCTTTAATTTAGCCGTGATTGTTAAAGGTACAAATGTTTCGGAATTCTCAATTTCCCTCTTATTTTTTACGATATTTCTACCAATTAATTGATTAAAATGCGTAGTCAGATGTCTTCGTAACAAAGTTTTAGCTGGAGGAATATTTAGCAGCGTAGCTAACAATTCAGAGTTGAAACGCGGTTCGTGAATGATGAGTCCTCCGTGAACTCCCGATCCTCTCATGTTGGGTGCATACTCTGCCAAATCAACAGCACGTAACCATTCCATAACTCTGTGGTTAGTCCACAACTTTACTTGGTCCTCAATTTCAATCGAATTTTCGTGCAGTCTTGAAGTATTTTCGTTAGATGAGCGTCGTTCCAGATCATCACTTTTAAAGTTCAATTCTCTCAAGGTCTATACAAGGAAAACTCTAAGTTAATGAATTTTTCTAAGTTCTGTTATGTGAAAATGTTTTTTTTTCATTACCTGGATTCCGCGTCTTAAACTAACGGCATGTAATTCGGCTGTAATATTAAGCAATGCCAAATCATCAGTTGTTAATTTATTCAAAACACGTCCATCTACTTTAGCATTTTGAAAAGACTCTTTATGCTGTGGTAGCCCAATATCATCTAGCCAACGTAATACTGCTACAGTATCCATCTGAAATGGATAACATAAAATTAAATTTGATGTTAAAAACTCAAATTTTGAAAAAATTCAAATTGTTTCATAGGTAAAATTTATATTAAAACCTTACATAATAATTATAAAATATGTAATGTAGGAGTGTAAACTCAATGATATCAGAGAAGAAAGTTTTAAATTTCATTAGTATGCAATTGATATATTAAGTTACAAGTGTTCAATTTCACAAACAGACTGTTCTTGAACTTACAAATAACAAGTATTTCACCATGTCTTTATAATTGAATTAAAATATTTCAATTCATAACTTTCAACTTAGCATTACATATTAGAACAAAATTTTGCAGGTTTTAAAGTATTTTGAAAATTTTTCATTTACCTTATCTGATCCAAAATAATCAGCTCCTTTTAATTTTTCGCAGTCAATGGCACATAAAATTTTTTTCTTATGGAGGACATTTTTAATGTCTAATACTTTTTCAAGTTCCGTTAAAGTAGATTCGATTAAAAATTTACCGTTTATTTTTGCACGCTCAAATTCTTTAATATATGAACCCAATCCTAAGTTAGTAATCCAAGTACATATTTCTTCAGTAGACATATCACATATTCGTTTTTGTGGCTGTTGCACAACGCTGCTTGTAGAGCAGTCAATTATTACTGGCTTTTCCTTAGCTGATATTGATAAAAAATTAATAAAGCATGATCATACATTTTTAGAATAATATATAATGCAAATTATAATTACCAAAAACTACTCCTTTTTTAATAGAATGTGGTTGACGAGGTAAACTACAATATTGTCTAGCATGTCTAGTAAAACTACCGACCTATAAAAGAATTAAAAATATAAAAAAAATATTCAATAACTCTATGATAATAAAATATTGAGAAATTTTTAATTTGGATATAAAAAACTTACATTTGCAGGAGACCTTGTATTGCGTAAGGTTGCATTTTCATGTTCTAGAGTAGCTTGTTTAAGTTTCATTTCAGTCAATGAGTTGAGTAATTCTAACTTTTGAGTTTCCAATGAACTTCTTAATAGTGCTTCCTAGCATGTTTGAATTACAGATTTAAATTAAAATTTTTTATAATAAACATTAAAATTTAATTGACTCACCTTATGCATTATTTCTTCCATATGCTGGATCACTTCTTTTTTAGAATCTAATTCATCTTTTAAATTATTAATTTCTTGCATTTGAACATCTATTTGTTCTGATAAAACAGCTATTTCCATTTGAAGAGCATTACGGTCAATTTCTAGTTTTTTCAATCTTTCCTAAAAATTAAATAAAAAGTGTGTTAAACATCATCAGTTACTATAAAAAGTATAAAAGAATGCTTTAGATTCTATGCAAAAGAAACTTGTCATAATTTTTCGTGATTACACAGAATGAAGAATGTAAAAAAAAAGGAAAATATTATGAAACTCACAGGTTGTAACCAATTTAATAATAAATCTACGGTTCTTTCATCTGGACGAGCAGGTAACACTGGTGAAGATTGAAGGATTCCTACAAGATTTTTAACAGTATCTCTCAAAGAGTGTTGTAGGTCCCCCATTGCATCTGCTTCTAGTAAAAGAATGAAAATCAGAGACTATGTTTCGTGAAAATTTTGGAAATATTCAACTATGATTAAAATAAGTTGATTTAAAATTAGGTTGGAAGATACATTACTTTTAAAAAACTGCCTACCAGATATAATATCATCCATTTGAAGTAAGGCTGCTTCTAACATTGCACTAGCTGACTGTTTTGAGCTTGTTACATGACCTGTTGTACTAAAGTTTGATGAGGGATCTTTGATTTGATTTTTTCCCATATCATCCGTCTGAAAATCAGTCATTTTTAGCTATTGTTGTATAAATACTGTAGGGACATAAGTATATTATTTACAAACAAACCTTAACGTAATTCACGAAGTCTAAGCGACTTATTTACGCGGATAAGTCTCAGCATAATGAAGGAATGTTGGTAAGCGATCAAAAATGGAGTAATCTCAATCGAAATTATTTATCAGCACGGCACAATCTCACAATTCCAAACTAATTAATCGATGAAAAGCATTTAGTAAACACATATGATCGTCGGCCCAAATGTCACTCAGATAAAGTCAATTCACGGTCAAAACTTATCGCTGCGATTACTAATACTAATGCGATTATAATTAATCTCACTGGTAGTGCGGTTTTGGTAATTATTAAAATATGTTTATGATCCGCGTTCGCAATTAAAAAGTCGTGCCTGTAATGCACTGTGCATTGTGCATTTGCACGGAACTAGCATCGAGTTACACATTTGCTAGTTTTGGCCATAAACCATCCGGCTTACAAAGTCGAGCGCACTCCGCGGCGCATACGACTCGGATAAGCGAGTGCGTGGGTGGAGCCGAGGCTTGCATTCGGTGTGCATAATTATTATGGAAAGAAAATATATAAACTTCCTGCATTATCATGCTAGAGTTTAAGTTCATTACTCGATGATCGAGTTTTAAAAAAAGATGATTATGATCACATACAATCATTAGATAAAACTATGACAGAAGATGGTAGATGATAGTTGATCAACAGTGACCCGAATGTAATGTCAAAACAGGCGTAATTAATTTCAAATTACAATTTAACAAAAAAAATATTTTCTTAATTTTATCGTAATTTTTTTATTGCTGAAAAATTGGCAATAACAATTACAATTTATTATTTATACATTTTTCCCCTTTCCGCTTGAGGTTTTTCAAATTTTCGACATTATGGCGTGTTACGAGACGAATTAATAAAATCAAAACAATTTTTCCGAAAGTCAACGTCAGCAATTATGAACTGTCACGTCGAAGTTAAGGATATGTGTTACAATTGCACCGTCGCACGCCCATATAATAATTTTCGCAAAAACTCGGTTTGTTCTTTTTTATTAAACTGTCAGTGAACAATTAGTAAGTGCGGGCGGACATTTATGAGCCATTTAGATACGGTCATCTACTGGTCAGCGTCAGGCGTCAGCATTAACTACTATCGCTTAAAGCGTAGAATCAGCCAGCCATCTCCTATATAATTAGGCAGCTTTGGAATGTAGAAAAACTTGTGCTCTCTCTTTCTGCGCTCGCGCTCAGTCTCACTCAGTCGACTCAGTGTTACTGGTTAGTGTTTACTCTCTGGCAATATCGTGGTCCACATTACAGGGGTAGTCTTGTGCAACGCCATTTTCTATCTGGGTTTTTCTATCCTTAAATTGAGGTATGCTATTTTCATCAATTTTTGTTGCTAACTAAGATTATTTTACTCTATGATCGTTTGTGTACAAAGGTAAGTGTATTCCTATAAAAAATTTTACTTTTTCATGCAGATTTTGTGGAAAACTTCATACTCGATGTGCTCAGGTAGAGAGCATTGATTTTCATAGTCATTTTCTATTTTTGCTGTTAAACTAAACAAATCGAATAATAGTGAAAAGCGAGCAGCTTGTACACTTTTTACTTTTTGTATCGCTTGATATTTTAGATATTGTTTTGAACTAGCTCGGTGGAGAGTGTTTATTTTTGCATTTGATTGCTTTCTGCTTCCGAACATAACCTAAATTGAAAAAAGCAACAATTCTTTTCAACGTACATATTTCTTCTTTTTGAACGTCAACGCACTTACATATTAATAAAAAACATTGGAGAAAATAGCAAAAGTTAATTTTATTATTATTTGGTCATATATTTGCAGTTCAGCATTCAATCAAGATGGTGAACGGTAATGATAATGAGTCTAACTCTGAAGAAGGTCATGTTGTTAAGATTAGAGGTTTGCCATGGTCAACAACTGTGGATGAAGTTATAGCATTCTTTGGGGATTGTCGCATTCTCAATGGGAAAAATGGCGTTCACATGACTATGTCTAGAGAAGGTAGACCAAGCGGTGAGGCATTCATTGAAATGGAATCGGAGGCTGATATCGAAGCAGCTTGTAAAAAAGATAGAGACCATATGGGTCATCGCTATATAGAAGGTGGGTAAAGATTTTATAGATTAATTTTATTGTAAAATATAAATTACTTTAAAATTTTATAATAACTTTGAAACAATTGAAATTCAGTTTTCAAAGCTAAGCGAGGAGAAATGGAGTATGTGATCAAAAGAAGTGGATACAATCTAGAAAATGCCATGGATGATGGATGTGTCCGATTGAGAGGTTTACCTTTTGGATGCTCAAAGGAAGAGATCGCCCAATTTTTCTCAGGTACATTTAATTGCAATTTTGATTTATTTGTTGAATAGAATGGATAAAAAAGAACAAGTTTTATTTGCTCATTTTACCATTCTAATTAAATAAAACATCAAGCATGTTTATTTCAAATAATTTCAAATAATTCATTTAACGTTATTTGTAGCACAGACACTAACAGTTTTTATTTATTCTATTTTTCTTATAATCATTTGTTAGTTTTTAAGAATTTTAAACAAAATATTAATTGGTGATTGGTAAATAGTCATCTGTTATTTACCCTCATTAAATCTTTTATGAAAGTTTGTAAGGGTCTAATTTATATCATTTTAAGATATTGAATACTTTATCATTTTAAAGCAGAAAGATGTAGTTCATTAATTAACTCAAAGCTCATTAAATTTTTGGTCTTTAATATCATAATCTTCAACCTATTAACTTATTTCTAACATTCTTCTTGCTATAAGGAAATATCCAAGTCAAAGAAAAATACATTTTTTCAATCACTTTTAAGAGTATTCCACTGAATATATTTGAATAAAACTACATAAATGTCTGGAAACAAAAAAAAAATGTATGCAGGATTTTTTAATCAATATATTCAGTAGAAATCTGAAAAAATCTAGTTGAAAAATACATATTTTACCTTAGTTTTGGTATTTTTGCAAGACAATTTTCTGTACTTATATTTTGACTACTATACGTTTAAGATCTATTTGTTGCTAATTATTTTTAAATCATTAATACCATTGTAAAAACCATTCAACTAATATTGAAGTTTCTATTAAAGTTATCAGGGATTATTTGTAAATGAAAAAATTTCTTTTCAGTTTTGAAATTTTTGTGATAGATACTTAAACATTATTCACACCAAAATGTAATTTTACAAACTGAATTTTTCAATCAAATGCGATGATTTAAAACTTAAAAACTACTTAAATGGGATAATACAATTTTATTCGTTGTATGGGTCAGGGTTGGAGATAGTGCCAAATGGGATCACGCTACCTACGGACTACACAGGCCGCAGCACAGGGGAAGCCTATGTTCAGTTTATTAATAAAGATGTCGCAGAGCGTGCTCTGCAAAAGCATAAGGAGAAAATAGGACACAGGTGGGAATACAACTGGGTTGGAAAGGCCCCTTTTTATTTTTATTTTATAATTTAATTTTCGAAGTATCTAATAGTGAGGAAAGTACATCAAACATTTTATGAAATAATTTTTTTTAAATATTTTCAAAGTGTAAGTAAAAATATTATCTTTTTAAAATGTTTGATAAATTTACACATGAAGATTTTGTATTTTTGAGGTTTTCAAACACTTTCATGACCCAAATGAATCATCATTTAAATATTTCTATCTTCTGTTTTTTTGATTGGTTAAAAAGTAATCTTTTTGAAAAAACTGAATCCACCAGATATCATTTTTTATTTTCGAACTTTTTTTTCATCATGTAAAAATGTATAGAAAATTAAGGAACGCGTTCGATGCAGCTCATTTGTCACACTTGTAACTTGTCTGACAGAATGCGCGAGGCTCCCTTCTTGATTTCTTTACAATTTCCATAAGTGTACCCATTTTCATACAAAATATAAGTTTCCTAATTATAGTAAGAGTCCTTAATAACTTGAGAAATGTTGAGTTTAAAACACTTGAGAGTGAAGGGTTTTTGAAACAAAGTTCATTCCTCTGGGTAGAAATCTATGCCACGATTTGGGTTTTATAGGCTAACCCGTAATAAATGTTGGACGAAGGACTATTTATCAGATGTGTCAAAGAACTGGAAAAAGTTAAATCATGGTACATTAAAATGTTTCATAACACAGTGGGTATGAAATAAGTGAATGTAATGATGGTTGTAGAGGAAAAATTGGGTACAACACTTCCAAATCAACAATTAATTTTTTTATAATTTATTTTACATTTAAATTCTACCATGATAATTCTCTCAAATATTAATCGTAATCTAAATAATCTTAATAAATAAATATTTTAAACCATGAAATTCAATATCAGTCAATGAAATTGAAAATTTTCTAAAAAGTTTTTGCTTAAAAATTTTTAAACTTAAAGAATAACAATAAAAAAGGTATTTTTGAACATGTAATAAACGTCACGGTACGTTTATTCTGCCCCTGGTTTGGCATGGAACTTAATTACCTGGGGGAAAATTATTTTTGCGAACCAATAAATGTGATTGCTTGGTTTAATAAAGATTGAATTAATTATTTAAAATATGCGTGATTTCGCAAATTTCACATAAAAATTATTAGTTCGTTATAAATAAGTATAATTATATTTGTATAGAATATTTATTTGAATCCGCATGAAGATTTACGTTTTTGCGATACTCAATCACAAAAAGGTACTTTGAGTTTCTAGTTTTAATGAGATGGTCTATTTTTTTTTAATGTACCTTACTAAGTATTTAACATTGTATTGTTTGCTGTCGTGTAAAAATAATGTGGATTCTTCTAACCATTATGTTATATAATTTCGCGTTTCACTAATTTTACAATTCGTTATGAACATTTCTTACGAATGAACATGAGAATATTATTTATAATAGTTAAAAATGTTATAATTAACATGCTTTGCTTTTTTTACGTAGGTACATAGAGATATTCCGAAGCAACTTGTCTGAAGTACACGCCAGTATCGGCCCCAAAATGCGAGGTGGACCGATGGGAGGTTTTAACCAGAGACCTGCTCCCTATGATCGTGGTAACAGATTTGGAGCTATGAACCGATTTGGCAACAATCTCAGAAATAACAGAGCAGGACCTCGTGGTAAGTTCATCAAAAACTTAAGTTTTTAGCCTGACTTTGGAATAGTCATCTTTGTAAAGTAGAATTTCACATGATTCATGATAAAAATAATTATTCTATATTTCTCTTTTTAGATTATGATAATAATTCTTGGGGAAATGGAAATAATTTCCCTCCTCGTGGAAATATGGGAGGTGGAATGAGAGGTGGCATGGGTATGATGGAAATGAAAGGAAGTGGTGATTTCAGAGGTAACGATAACTGGAACAGTAATCCTGGTCGACACAGTGTTCACATGAGAGGTTTACCTTTCAAAGCTTCGGAACAGGACATTGCTGATGTAATTTTCTTTACTTTAATTTCATACCACATTATTATGTATTCAAAGGATTGAGATAAACTTTGTATGCTCTTTGAATTTCAGTTCTTTAGACCTCTGATACCAGTGAATATTCGTATGATTCTGGAAAATGGTGGCAGAGCTTCAGGCGAAGCTGATGTTGATTTTGCCACACACGAGGAAGCGGTTCGAGCTATGACTAAAGACAAAAGTCATATGTCCCACAGATACATTGAATTGTTTCTCAATTCAACCGGACCCAGTCCAAATCAACATAGTAATAATCAACAAGGTGGGAGTAGTCAAATGCTTGGCGGAATAGGAAATTTCTGCGGAGGTTTAAGAGCATTTCAATCAGAAAAATTTCTCCAAAAAATGAAAAACAAACAAATACCTCAAAACTATTTTCCAGGCATGGTGAACAATTTCCGAACAGGATTTTCTGGAAATAACAGAGGATATGGCAATAACCAAATGGGAGGGAATAATTTCAATAATAATTTCTAAAAAAAAACTACATCATCCATCATCAGTTCTAGCATCTAGAAATAATATTAGTTAGAAGTATACATAAACAGCTCAATGTAATGACCTTGAGAATTGTTTTGTTATTTTTTAATTGTAAAAAGTCATCAGTCTAGATCATAAATTCAATTTGTATTTTTATGGTTAAATTTGTTAACCAACAGTTCATTTTCTCGTTTAATTTACAAACTTGTACATCTCTAATTATTTCTAATATTTAACCGACATAAGTATTAGTTATATTAATTATGCTAGGTATATCAGTAAAATATTTGAGTTCAACAGTTCATAGTCATTTCTATCCGCAAAACCTCAAGTAAAGTAAATATTATAGATATAATATACAAATTATAAAATTCCTACCGATATTCAATGAATGTCATTTTTATTGCAAACATTTTGTATTTGTACTTAGCTATTATTTCATCACAAATGTACTTAGCCGAAGTACGTACATGTATCATAATATCATTAAATGTATTTTTTCTCACTTAATACAATCGTTGTATTACCTATATTATAATAAAATATCAATTTTAAATATTCGATTGCTTTTTAATTAACTTGAATACCTACAAATACTACAAATTTCCTCATTCGACAATTTAGTGCTACAATTTATAGCTGAAATCCTGCAAATCAAGATAAAAATGACGAATACTCCAAATTTCAATCTCGTTCGATGCACCTCGAATGTTGAACCCCAATCGGTGACTATATATAAGGAGGGGTTGCTGCGCGCGCGACCGCTGCCAAAGTGGCGCGCAGTATAATAAATTGGAGCAAAAGGGGTGGGATGCGCAGTTGCTGGACCACATCTCGCAAGCTCGCGTCGTCGCAAGCAGCAGCTGACGAACGAAGGGGGTACAGTAAAAGCTCGGAGAAACGCGGAGAGCTTTTTCTCGCCCGAAAGTAATCCTGAAGCTCGTATTCCGCGTATCGAAGTTATGTCTCTAACGCGTTGAGATCGTGTGTCGTCGTCAGGATGTATTTGGACGGGCCGCCAAATCGTTGGCACTTGGCATCATCGACGCGCAGGGATGTTGTTTTCTCGTACGAAGAGCAGTGCTGAAACGGCTGGCAGCGAAACATCTATTAATGATGTCATCCAGGATTGACAGGTGACAGGGATTGACAAACGACATATAATAGAATATCCCATGAGCATGTTTCGCGTTTAAAATAAAAGCTCTACACGAAGCTTTAAATTTCATTGCTCGAAAATCAAAAGTAGCAATAGTAGCATAGTAAATAGATTACAATTTGAGAAAATTATACAATTTAACGTCGTTCTTTTTTCTCGTTCCCTTTTTTTTTCAGCCGACAAGTCGCAATCGATTTTTGACACTATGCTCGGGCGAAAGCAAAGCCTGAAGGGAGAACCAATTCTGGCCGATTACGGCCCAGAAGAGTCTCTCAATGAAAATGCTGATATTGAATGGGTGAATAAGGTAAGACAGCAGCAGCAGTAGCACATAAGCACACTCGAGACTCGCGACGACTAACGACCGACACACACACACACACACACACACACACACACACACACATATACAATTGCAGTGCACATGCACTCGCGCGCGCGGAGGGTAGTAGTATATAAAGATGCACACGCGCGCAGCACAGAGAGATGCTTTGGCAGCGAGAGAAGTCGCGCTTACACAATGAAAATACTTTTTATTTTTAAATTGTCGATTTGCGACGTACATTGGAGGAGAGAAATATTTAGGTAAATAGGGCTTTGTTGATTGATAATGTCACTGCAGTATGTATGGCAGATACGTGATAATTTCATTGAGCTATCATCAATTTGAATTTTGATGACATGGTCTTAATTAAGATTAAATTTTCTGTTATGCCTTCGTCTAACAAACAATTAAAAATATTACGGCTGTGTTAGGCTGTAACTTTCTCTCTGACGCTACGTCAATGAATAAAAAATTCACACTGTTCCTCGCTTGCCACTCAGATCGTCAAAGAAGTTACATTTATTAAAATAAAGATTATGAAATTAAATAAACGTCAACTTTCACTGCATCGTACGTAGCCTCATCGGGACTAAGCCTACACGTTTTCTTAATTATTGATAATTATTTAAGACTCCAACAGTCCCAATTGTGTGATATCATTTTGTGCTCCCTCAGCTATGGGTGCGCAGATGCATGAGGGCCTGCGCCCTCGTCTCCCTCGCCTCGGTCTGCCTCAACACCCCGAAGACGTTCGAGAAGGTCCCGTCGCTGCAGTACATCACCTTCGTGAGCGATCTCGTCGTGACGTTCTTGTTCACCGCCGAGATGATCGCCAAGATGCACATACGCGGCATACTGAAGAGCGACAAGTCCTACCTCAAGGATCACTGGTGCCAGTTCGACGCGAGCATGGTCTTCTTCCTGTGGATATCGGTGATACTGCAGATGTTCGAGATGCTCGGCATCATGCTCAAGTTCAGCTACGCGTCGATACTGCGCGCCCCGCGGCCCCTCATAATGATACGCTTTTTACGCGTGTTTCTCAAGTTCTCCATGCCGAAAGCGAGAATCAATCAGATATTCAAGTGAGTCCGTCGTAATTTATAAATCTCTTAACAAAGAAACTCAACACTGTTTTTCTCCCCACAGGCGTTCCAGCCAACAGATCTACAACGTGACCCTCTTCTTCCTCTTTTTTATGTCACTCTACGGCCTCCTCGGAGTGCAATTCTTCGGCGAGCTCACGAATCACTGCGTCCTCAACACGACCGATCCGCGCCAGATCACCATCAACAGTCTCGCCATACCCGACACGTTCTGCTCGCTCGACCCCGAGTCCGGCTACCAGTGCCCCGAGGGCATGAAGTGCCTCAAGCTCCAGCTGTCCAAGTACATCATGGGCTTCAACGGCTTCGACGAGTTCGCCACCAGCATATTCACGGTCTATCAGGCCGCCTCCCAGGAGGGCTGGGTCTTCATCATGTATCGGGCGATCGACAGTCTGCCCGCCTGGCGAGCCATCCTCTACTTCAGCACGATGATCTTCTTTCTGGCCTGGCTCGTCAAGAACGTCTTCATCGCCGTCATCACCGAGACCTTCAACGAGATTCGGGTGCAGTTCCAGCAGATGTGGGGCGTCAGGGGCGCCATCAGCAACAGCACCGCGTCGCAGATGTTGACGGGCGACGAGACCACCGGCTGGAAGCTCATCACCCTGAGCGAGAACAAGCACGGGGGCCTGGCGTCGCCGCTGTGCCACGCGATTCTGCGCTCGCCGCAGTTTCGCATGGTCGTGATGTGCGCCATACTGGCCAACGGCCTCATCACCGCCACGATGAACTTCAAGCACGACGAGCGGCCGAGGCACACGTTCTACGACAAGTACTACTACGCCGAGATCGTGTTCACGATTCTGCTGGATCTCGAGTCGCTGTTCAAGATCTGCTGTCTGGGCTTCAAGAGCTATTGGAAGCACTCGATACACAAGTTCGAGCTGCTGCTGGCCATCGGCACGAGCGTACACATCTTGCCCTTTTTCTACCTGTCGGGTTTCACCTACTTTCAGGTTTTTTATTGCCTTCCATATATGATTCACCGGTTATCCGCAATATTATATTATTATAAAATTGATATTGTTTTCAGGTTCTCCGAGTAGTAAGATTGATCAAAGCTTCACCCATGCTGGAGGATTTCGTGTACAAAATTTTCGGCCCTGGAAAAAAATTGGGCAGTTTGATCATTTTCACCATGTGCTTGCTCGTCATATCGTCCAGTATATCGATGCAGCTCTTTTGTTTCTTGTGCGACTTTACGAAATTCGAAACATTTCCGGAGGTAAAAAGCACCAACGATTTCTTTCTGTTCTTTTTTGAAAATTGATTTTCAAAACAAATTTATCTTAATTATTTCACAGGCCTTTATGTCTATGTTTCAAATCCTGACTCAAGAGGCTTGGGTCGAGGTAATGGATGAAACTATGCTACGTACCCACGAATCGATCGCTCCGCTGGTCGCGGTCTACTTCATTCTCTACCATTTGTTCGTCACACTGGTAAATTACATTATTGCAACGCTCTAATTTTGAACAACAAAATATCAAGCGTCCTAAAACTCGAATTCGTATCGCAGATCGTGCTCAGTCTTTTCGTCGCCGTGATCTTGGACAATCTCGAGCTGGACGAGGATATTAAAAAATTGAAGCAACTCAAGTTCCGAGAGCAGAGCGCCGAAATCAAGGAGACCCTACCGTTTCGCTTGAGGATATTCGAAAAGTTCCCGGACAGTCCGCAAATGACCTGTCTGCACAAAGTGCCGTCGGACTTTAATCTGCCAAAGGTGCGAGAGAGCTTCATGAGGCAATTCGTTTACGAAGTGGAGGACGAGGAGAATGAAAATACCAAGAAGGTCAACGAGACGTTCGATTCGAAGATGGTCTATCGCAAGCAGAGACCGCTGCAAATTTTAAACAAACCACCCAAAGTCCGAGTAGTGGAGACCAATTTTAAAAAAGCAGCTGTCAACTACATCATCAAGTAAGAGGTTCATTTCATCCAAAAATATTAGACTGTTCAATTGAATCAATATGACTTTGTTGCTCGCAGTGACTCAAACAACCAGAGATTATTGTTGGGTGATTCAGCTATGATACCAGTTCCTGGCAAGGGTCTACTGAAGCCGCAAGGAACCGTCAACAGTTCGAAGCAATTGAGAATTGACCAAAAGAAGTAAGACTCATTTTATGATTATCAATTTATGAGGGTGCGTGTTATTAACAATTTATGAGTACCCGCACACCCCTTCACTTTCACGATGATTTTCACGCAGATCCATACGCAGAAGCGTGAGAAGCGGCTCGATCAAACTGAAGCAGACGTACGAGCACCTGATGGAGAACGGCGACATCGGCGCGATGAATCGGGTCAGCTCGTCTCGCAGCAGGCCCCACGATC
Organism: Trichogramma evanescens; assembly: GCA_902732785.1. NCBI lineage: Eukaryota > Metazoa > Arthropoda > Insecta > Hymenoptera > Trichogrammatidae > Trichogramma > Trichogramma evanescens. The sequence goes on along the minus strand of CACVKI010143631.1, from coordinate 52,111 downwards.
TGGACATCAAGCTGCTGCAGGCCAAGCGACAGCAGGCCGAGATGCGAAGGTATATAGGTGTATTGTGCAATGAATCTCGTAAAACTCGAGTTATTTTTCTTACGTGCACTTTTCACGCAGAAATCAACGCGAAGAGGATTTGCGGGAGAATCATCCGTTCTTCGACACGCCGCTGTTCGTCGTGCCTCGCGAGAGCAGATTTCGCAAGATCTGCCAGTTGCTGGTCTACGCGCGATACGACGCGAGACTGAAGGACCCACTGACAGGAAAGGAGAGAAAAGTCCAGTACAAGAGCTTGCAGTGAGTATACATTGAAAAAAACAACCCATATAGTACATATTATAATTTTACTAAAAACTACGTGTACTTTCCTCAGTAACTTTTTGGGCCTCGTCACTTACCTCGACTGGGTGATGATCTGCGCCACGACCTTCTCCTGCATCTCCATGATGTTCGAGACGCCCAACTATCGCGTCATGGAGGTACCCGCCCTGCAGATAGCCGAGTTCGGCTTCGTCATCTTCATGAGCATCGAGCTGGCCCTCAAGATCCTCGCGGACGGCCTCTTCTTCACGCCCAAGGCCTACATCAAGGACGTCGCCTCGATCCTCGACGTCTTCATCTACGTCGTCAGTCTCGTCTTTCTCTGCTGGATGCCCAAGAGCGTCGAGCCCAACTCGGGCGCCCAGCTACTCATGATTCTGCGCTGCGTCCGACCCCTCCGAATATTCACCCTCGTGCCTCACATGCGCAAGGTCGTGTACGAGCTCTGTCGCGGCTTCAAGGAGATCCTCCTCGTATCGATCCTGCTGATCCTCCTGATGTTCGTGTTCGCCAGCTACGGCGTGCAGCTCTACGGCGGCCGTCTGGCTCGCTGCAACGATCCGACCATACTGAAGCGCGAGGAGTGCGTGGGCGTGTTCATGCGCCGGGTCTTCGTGACGAAGATGAAGCTGCAGCCGGGCCCGAACGAGAGCTACCCGTCGATCCTGGTGCCGAGGGTATGGGCCAATCCCAGGAGATTCAACTTCGACAATATCGGCGACGCGATTCTGACGCTGTTCGAGGTGCTCTCGTTCAAGGGTTGGCTGGACGTGCGCGACGTACTCAATAAAGCTCTGGGACCCGTGAGTTTTTTACATTGAAAAAAAAAATAAAAATAAATGAAATCATAAAATAAATAATTTGATTATAATTTAAACATCCTTTTTTCCACAGATTCACGGCATTTACATTCATATCTATATTTTTCTGGGATGCATGATAGGCTTGACCCTCTTTGTCGGCGTAGTCATCGCGAATTACTCCGAGAACAAAGGCACGGCTCTGCTCACGGTCGATCAGAGGAGATGGTAAGAAATATATAGTCGTCACGACGAGTCTATAAATTTGACCAATTCAAAAAACTCACCAAAACCGTGTCACACAGGTGCGACTTGAAGAAGAGATTGAAGATCGCTCAACCGCTGCACTTGCCGCCGAGGCCCGACGGCAAAAAATTTCGAGCCTTCATCTACGACATAACTCAGAACATATACTTCAAGCGTTTCATAGCTATAATCGTCCTTACGAACAGTGCACTGTTGTGCGTGTCGGTAAGTATTTTTTGAAGTATCACTTTTGTTGGGTGCGTTGGATAATAGATCGAGGAACCAACCCGTGAAAAACGAGCCGGCACGAACTAAATCGTATAGAATTCCGATAGGTCCTTCCCATTGCTGATATCTCCATTCGCTCGCTCTTGCTGCGTCGAGCATATTTGCGCGCGCGTGACTACGCTCTCATATCTTTGTCTAAACGTATCGGGTATTCGGGTAACTTGTTCTCTCTCTCGCGCTCGCTTGTTTCATTCGTGCTGTGAAAGTTCGTGCGTGTCGCTCGCTCAAACAGCACCACAGATCACACTTTCGCGCCTCGCACACAGTAGACCTTACGTCGCAGCAGTGCGAACGAAGAAATAATCGCGTCGACTGCAATATTAAGTGATTTTCGTATCAAGCATCATAAAGTTTGAGTGGGCTGAACGATGGCCATATACGGATCTTATAGATCTTACCATTTATATAAATTAAAGAGTTTGAGAGAAAAGGTTCAATGGGAAAACGAAGAAGAGCGACATGAATTTTTCCGTGAACTTAGATTTTTATTCATGGAGGATTGGGAGGGCCGACGTCCTAATTTCCAGGACGTTTTTCGTAAAGAAGAAATCGATTGGCTTCTCATGGAAGATGCAAAGAACTACGTATCACATTTAAAACCCATCTGCGGTTTTGTAAACACAACTGGCTATAAGGATGAGCTTGAAGTTGATGAAGGCGGTAAGCCATTGTCGCGTCGTACAACTGCACTGCATTATTTGTTTAAAGACTTTGATAGGAACAACTGGTACGAAATCAATTGTCTTTTTAGAATATACAACAGATTCGACGTGAACTACACCGACGAATCTGGATTGTCACATTTCCACGTAGCCTGTAAGTATGACCGTGTCGAGATCGTCGAAAAATTCCTCGAGTTCGGTGAGGATCCCAATCTCCTCGTGCCAGAAACAGGTGATTCGCCGCTGCACTTGGCCCGTGACGAAATCGTAATCAAACTTCTGGTGAAAAGAGGCGCCAATCCTAACTGGGCCAATTCAGAGGGATTGACACCTCTGCACATTATTTGCAAGGAGCACTACTGCTACCCTGGTTTATATGGCTGGGCGTATGAGTTTTTCAAGATCTGTGACGAATTCCAGCAACCGGTGCAAGTCAATGCTCGAGACAAGTTGGGTAATACACCGCTACACTTGGCTCTGGATCAAAGAGTGATATTCGTCGATGCCCAAACGCTGCTGAGAAACGGCGCGGATCCGAATTTGGCCAACGAGGACGGGTTTACAGCTTTGCACATTATTTGCAAAGGTCCTTACATCAACGAGGACTTGGTGAAGGAATTCTTCAACGTCAACGACGAGCTGCGGCAGGCGGTGGAGGTCAACGCTAAAGATAAGTTGGGTCGGACACATCTTCAATGGGCTGTAGCAAATCTAAAGCCGCTTGTGGTTGATGTACTTTTGGATCATGGGATGATTTGTCCAACTTCTCTTTCCCAACTCAGTATCATCTCGACGGGGCATATTATAAACTCCATGCATGGTCAAATTTGAAAGCAGCATATGACGCTCTGGTCATCGTCGAAAGTCTAGAGAAAAGAGGATACGAACTGAACCGAAACGATGCCCTAACGATTATGAAATTGTTTTTGAAGTACGAATTGTTCGAGAACGCGGAAGATCTTAAACAATTTTGGTACGACGACACGGAATTCGTGACAGAAGCGAAAGAGATCATGGTTATTCCGAGTTTGTCGCTCTACAATTTTATCGAGTTACACCCCAAAGAGGCGGCGAAACTACTAACTTATGCGGACTACTGCAAGTTCTGGAGCTGTGAAAACTTTTTTCGGCTCCCCAAAGGATCTAGGGAGGCTTGTACTTTGCATCTGTGCGAAAAATTATCAAGAGGATTTTTCCAATGTTGGGCACTGGAATTTTTCTTGGAGTTGACGCACTATGAGCTGCCGATTCTTTGCTGTGAAAAAATCATCGATCAGTTAATGAACCAAGATTTATGTCATGCAAGCTTAGCGACCACCGTCTAATGCTCATGCTGGCAATAAGTACAGAATTTTTTCACGTCTGGTGTAATTAAAATTTGCAGATTTTTTATGTATTTCAAATAAATAAATTTAAAAAATTTAATTCATTAATTTGTCTTAATTTCAATTCAGTTATTTTTATTTTTATTTTTATCGTATTTCAACACAAGTGTAAGATGTGCAGTGCATCAGACTCAGATTCATCTCCTGTGTATACTACATACTCTTGTCGTCGACACCTTTTTTTCTCTCGGTTCCCTCTAGGACTCTGGGGCGACAGCGGAACGAAGTAGCAGCAAGAGCAGAAGCTACCCGCTCCAAAATAGAGAGAAGAAGAAGGTACACTCCCCATTAGAGTAGTCGTGCGGTTTTGCTGACAATGAGGGAGAGACTTAGCTTGTAGCTTATGTATTTTCTCTTTCCCTATCGAGAAAAAAAAGTAATAATGGGCGACGTACGTTTACGCATAAAAACCAAAAATTCGGTACAATTTCTTAACACATACAATTCTTCTTTGGCGTAAAGGAAAGGAGATGGAGCAAAAAAAATTAAATTTTCTCTCGTGATCGAAGATACGAAAACCCAACACAATGCAAAGTGTACGTACATTCGATGGCTTATCCAGGGATACATTTTTTATCTATTTCCAGTGGAGAGACGGCGAGGATTACACGAAGCCCCTCGCCACGGTCTCCACGCTGCTGACGCTGATATTTTTGACCGAGGTCATCATGAAAAACATCGCGTTCACGCCGAGAGGCTACTGGCAGTCGAGGCGCAATCGTTACGATCTGCTCGTGACGGTCGTCGGTGTGATTTGGATTGTGATTCACGGTACAATGCAGGTACTTATCAAATTGACTTTTTTCAACGTCAACCTCGTAGACGTCGAACGTAATCTTTTTTCTATTTTTTTTTTTCCAGAACGATCTCTCGTACGTGATTGGATTTATGGTGGTCATCTTGCGCTTCTTCACGATAACCGGCAAACACACGACCCTAAAAATGCTGATGTTGACCGTCGGTGTGTCGGTCTGCAAGAGTTTCTTCATCATCTTCGGCATGTTTCTATTGGTCTTTTTCTACGCCCTAGCGGGAACGATATTGTTCGGCACCGTGAAGTACGGCGAGGGTATCGGCAGGTAAGCTCGACGACTGTGCTGTCAAAATCGCCGGGGAATGATCTTGAACAACTTCTCACGTTTGTCTTCATTCTAGACGCGCAAATTTCGAGTCGCCGGTGACGGGCGTCGCGATGCTCTTTCGCATAGTCACAGGCGAGGACTGGAACAAGATCATGCACGACTGCATGATACAGCCGCCGTACTGCACCCCGGCGGCCAACTACTGGGAGACCGACTGCGGCAACTTTCACGCCTCGCTGATATATTTCTGCACATTTTACGTCATCATCACTTACATCGTTTTGAATCTACTCGTGGGTAAGGAAAAAAAATTGTCTCAATAGATTATTCTCTCCGTAACAATGAATTTTACGATCACGTACTGACGAGCTTTATTTTCTCATCTCTCGCAGCTATTATCATGGAGAACTTTTCCCTCTTCTACTCGAACGAAGAGGACGCTCTATTGTCTTACGCCGACATCAGAAATTTCCAAAACACCTGGAACATCGTCGACATCCATCAGAGGGGAGTCATTCCCGTGCGCAGGGTGAAATTTATCCTTAGGCTGCTCAAAGGCCGTTTGGAAACGGATCCGCAGAAGGACCGATTGCTCTTCAAGTACATGTGCTACGAATTGGAAAGACTACACAACGGCGAGGACGTGACATTCCACGATGTCATAAAGTTAGTATTTCATAATTTAAGCTCCCTTAAAAATTGAATTTTCGATTAAACTCATTGATTCCCTTGTTCAGCATGTTGTCGTACCGCTCGGTCGACATAAGAAAAGCTCTGCAATTGGAGGAGCTTTTGGCCCGAGAAGAATTCGAGTACATAATCGAGGAAGAAGTCGCCAAGCAGACAATAAGAACTTGGCTAGAGGGATGCCTGAAAAAAATAAGAGCTACCGGGGTTGGTTTCGCTTTATTAACATTATTATAATTTAGGAATAAAATTGTACGATAAACGTGGACTTTTTTTCTACTTATAGAAGCAACAAAATAGTTTGATCGCCGGACTGAGGGCGACCAACGATCTCAACGCGGTGGTTCAAGAGAACAACGATGAGAAAAAGGAAGCTCCGGTTGAGCGCGAGGAAGAAACAGAATCAAAAGTCAGTGCCTAATGATATGTTAATTAAACTTCAAAATCGTTCGTTTATTAAAATTTTTTGTGCATGCAGGATAGCGAAGGCTTGCGGCACAGAAGTAAAAAGATGATCGGACTGCCGAGATCGGACAGTATCGGTAGCAGCTCGGGCAGAAAATATCTGGCGCCCACACTGTCGGATCCGGCATCCATACGATCGGATAAAGAAAAGATCGCAGCATCTAAAAAGCGTAACAACCGACCGACCCGTAAGTTCGATCAAATTATCTTTTTCATTTTCGCCTGCGCAAATTTACTCATCGAAATGATTCCCGAATTTTCAGCGACAACGATTAAAAATAATCTGCCTCACTTGACCGAGGCGAGCGAGCAGTTCCGATTTCAACGAGAGAATCTGAGCGCCAAGACGTCGCCGCCCAAAGCGTCGAACGTGATGCACGAGGTGCAGGATTGGTGGCGAGAACAATTGGCCTACAGTAGCGAGAGCAGCGACGGCGAACACTAAGAAAAAAAAAACACATTTTAACACATTGTTACAGAGTTAAGAGTTTTAGATAAGTTTTGATTGTCATCATAGGGATGAATGGCAATTTTTAAACAGTCGTGTCACTATTGAAACCTTGAAAAAAAATTTTTAGCCAATGTTTTTCAGATATTTTTATAAATTATTGTAAATAATTATCTATCCATTTTATTCTTGACTCATCGAAAAAAGTATCTTGTTTTTTCTTTTGAGACAAATTTGTATATAAGATATAAGTTAGCATACGGGAATGAAGCTAGTTTCTATTTGTTTGAATTGGTAGCAGGACTTGCCAAGCATAGCGATGTATTGTTATAAATAATATATACAAATTGTAAATATTCTATATACAAAGAACGAAGTGGACACTTGAGAAAATAAAAATAATATTAAAAATAATTTTGAAGCAGTTTTCTCCCCTTTTCAAGTTTTTATATATTTTTTAAAATTATGATTACAATCAGACATACATTGAAAAAAAATCTTTCAACAAATTTACAAAAAAGAGTTGATTCAATAACAAGCAATTATAAAAATCGTTGATATATTATACCTTTTCAAGTTAAAATACATTTGTTCGGTGAAAAAAAGAAAAAGAAAAAAATGTACATGATAACATAGACGTACAAAAATACAAAAATTAAATTACTTCACTAATTACTACACGTTACTCTTAAATGAGGAAAACATGATCATCAGAGATCATGATTTTATTTTCTTCTGACATCTTTTGAAGAGCAGAATCTATTTCTTCCTTTGAAAAGCGATCCGTCGATTTTTTATTGATACTCGTATAAATATCTGAAATACTCATAGAGTCCTCGCCTCGTCTTTCGTGGAAAATGGGGTCCAATAGTCTTTTAAATTCGACGTACCTAAAATAAAAATTATCGTTATGTTTTTTCAACTTATTTGCTTTTCGGTTTACAAGAATAAACTATGACGAAACTGAAAAATTTGCATTAAAAATATTCTCTTGTTTCGGTTATTTTTGATGAATTACCTGTCGTTTGAAATTTCAACAGTTTGTGTCACAGCTGAAACAACTGGCTCTGATTCTTGAGTTGGTTCAGAAACGATTGGCTCTGTTTCCATTTCTTCAGTATTTTGATCGACTTCAGTGCTTTCCGTTTCCGTGACAGTTTCTTGTTGGGACTCACTTGCCGTTCTCGTTCGTTTTGTTCTCTCTTGACTCTCAAAATAGTCATCCTCGTTATCACTGTTCTCGGCTCTTCTTCGTCGTTTCTTATCTTTTTCGAGTACTCGTTTGAAGTAGGCATACTGGACGAGCTCGATTGCTGCTTGGGCATCGTCGACTGTAACGTGCTTGGATAACCGAGCTTTAGCGTGTGCCGTTGAAAGTCGAATCAAAGTTTCCAAACTACGAGCTGTAATCGGTTGCGTCTGAAAATTGAATAAATTTTAGTCATGCAAACCTTAGGTTAATAAAATAAACTTCAATTAGAAATTATACATACTCTCGCAACATCAGATTCTACGCTCTCTTCAGATCTTAGACGCGAGTACTCCTCTATGATTGTTTTGCGTGCCTCTTCAGTTAATTCTGGTTTCATGATACGTGCGATGTGAATATATTTTCTCATGAATTGTGAGGATAATATTTTATCTCTAAAATTGAAAAATTCATTGTTTGAGAATATAATATTTTTGATCTTAAATAATAAATAAAAAAAATTTCTTACGTTTTTTTCCGCGATTTTCCGTGAAGAAGGGGATCGTATGTTTCATAAATTTGTGTTTCTTCTTCCCGTTGCTCCTCTGAATCTGGGTTTTTTGTACTCAAATAATCTAAACCAACATTAAATGGTAAGGCCTCACCCTCTTGTTCATTTGGATTTCGGTATCGGTGCATCCGAACGACATGATCGCTGATAATATGATCGATATCGGAGTCAATATTATCCAGAACAACAAATAACAAGTCAAAACGGGAAAGTAAAGAGTCTTGCAATCCAATATTCTCCATGGGTGATTTATATTGATCATACTGCAAGATAAAGATGAATAGATGCAAAAAGTTTTAAAATATTGTGGTTTTTATAAATATCTGGCTACTTACACGACCATATACTGGATTTGCAGCTGCAAGCACCGAACATCTAGCATTTAAACTTGCATGAATTCCAGCTTTAGCAATAGTTACTCTGCCTTGTTCCATCACCTCGTGTATAGCTGTTCTATCTATATCTGACATTTTGTCAAATTCATCAATGCAGATGACTCCTCTATCAGCCAAAACCATAGCTCCAGCTTCTAATCTTCGTTCTCCAGTTTCAGTATCTGCAGTGACAGCTGCTGTTAAACCTACACCTGAAGAACCACGTCCTGTGGTTGTTATAGCTCGTGGAGCAATGTTGAGTACGTATCGAAGTAATTGTGATTTGGCAACTGAAGGATCACCAATTAGCAGTATATTGATGTCTCTGAAAAATTCAGAAGATTGAACATTCATTTACTGCTAAAGAGTTTAAAGGAAATAATTATCAGACAGATAAAAATCAAATTTACCCTCTTAGCCTTGTGCCATTTGATAAAATTTTTTCACATCCACCAAGAAGTAGACAAAGGATGGCCTTCTTAATATACTCATGACCATGAATAGATGGAGCCAATGATTTAGCCAAAAGCTCAAAAATATTGTTGAGAGGATTTTTTTTGGATAGACTTTTGCATAGAGTAACATCATCATGAGATATATGCAACGTGGCTTCTTTTGTCAATTGTGTTACACTGTTTGCAATTAAAACAGTTCTGGAAACATTAAAAATTGTATTCATCAATGTTATTTAACAATAATGGTAAATATATTTATATGAATCTTTAAGTATTGAAAATTAAATTTTACCTAAATGCGCCAGAAGTATATCCACCTTTTTTCCCAGGTAAACAACGATAATTTCCAACTACTTGAACTCTGTCACCTGGTTTACATAGATCAACGAGATCATCATCCAATATAATTTCAACACTCCTTGGTAATTGACCAGCAGGAGCTTTTTCAGGCATTTCTTGGATTGTTAAAGTTTGGTGATCTTTATAAGTTGATAAACCATATTCTGTTTCTAATGGATTCCCATCATCATCCTATGAACAAATAAAAATTGTATAACTCCAAATTTATAGTGGATTATGCAATTATAAGTTATATTATTTACCTGAGTAGGATAAACAGCAGTAGCAGGAAAAGCATCAAATGATGTCAAATCACTATAAGCTCTTTCACTAACTGTTGAAGTTTCTTTGCAGTAATGTACGCTTCTGACAACTTTTGGTCTTACCAATGAACCTGCAGAATAAATTATTATATTAATTTACTTTTAATATGAGTACTTAATTATTAAAATTTTAAATAACTTTTATAACTTACATCTCACAACAATTCCTTCAACGCATACCATGTTACCCAAAAATCTTGATGTAAGAGTTCTAGGTGTTGTATGTTTGCTACCAAAACTTCCTTCAAAACCGATAAAAAATTCAGTGTTACCTTTGCCATATTCTGCATCAAAAATTTCTACCATCTGTTTTAGTGCTCTTCTGAAGGGTACTATTTCATCAAAAGAATCATTCAACAAACTAGAAAAATGAAAAATTATGAATTACATTTATAAGGTATAATTAATAAGTTGATTAAAATAAAGCAACTAATTACTTACCCAGCAGCTCGAGTTGGATTTTTTCTTCTTAAATCATTCATATTAACAATTAAACGATACCTCTTCTCTTCAATCATATTTTTGATTAATGTGGAGTAAATACCTTGATCTTCCTATTGAACATTTGAAAATAAAGTATTAGGTATATGAACTGTACTTTGTTATAATGAAATATTATCATAAATAAAATTAAATAATTTTTTTAAACATTGAAATTTTATAGACTAGAGTTATTCTGCTATATGAAAAATTTAAAGTTGTATAACATTCAAATTTAGAAAAATATAACTCAATTGCAATACAAAATAATGAAAGATTTGCTTTTAAAAATTGTTTGAATTTCTTACATGAAACAAAATGTTCAAAAAATTGAAATGCATATCTGGGGGAAACATATTCATAAATCTTGGTGTTGTGTATACATAAAGTATACAACAAGTGTAGTTTTTAGAACGTCTCGTACGTGTACGTAAATAGTGATTCGTCGGGAAAAACTAGCGCATTTTCTTAGGGTCATTCGGAAATGCTTTAGCAAGAATATGCCACAGTCACGCGCGCAAATTTTCAGATTATCATAAAACTCAAATTATTGATATTTAACTTACTGCATCGTCTAAAAATTCAAGGTACTCCTTCTCAATTTTTTTCAAACGTTGATCGTTTTCAATTTCTTCCATTTTGCTGTCTTTTACGGCAACACCGTTGGAAAACAAATCAACACGACGAGAACTTTTTTAAAAATAACTGCACAGTTTTTAATTAGGCAAGCTATCGAGCTTAATTTATTTAATTATGTACACACGTCGGTTCTTTATAACTCGCTGTAAACATGCTGTGGAATCGCGCGGGAAAACTAGCTGAAAGCGACGCGTCGGATTTCTGTTACAACTTGGCCGCGCGAGGTATCAAACCTGCCATGCCGGGTTAGAGTAGGGAATACGGATCGCAGAGTGAGCGCTAAGGTCCGTACACGATGGCATACAACTACGTGTATACGTATGGTTTGCTGCATACTGTGATATATCGTAGTAAGCGTTTATATGGCATACGATGTAATGTAGTAGTAACATTTTTATTTTAAAATATAATCTTTTTTGTCTTATACAACTATATTACAATCGGAAATCGATACAAAAAACTCGGAAAAATAGAAAGGGTAAGTAAATAATTTAGATTTATTATTATTAATAATATATTTATATTCGTAAACTATGTCAATATTATAATACATCGAACATCATCTGTTATTTATTTACAAATACATATAAGAAAAAAATATATTCATTATTATCTGTCTAAGGTAGTTTGATAAGAGTTAGGAGTAATGTTGTCGTTTTGCATGGTGTATTGACCGCAGATCGTTGACTTTGGCACAGTTTCGTCGCTCAAAGATAGCGACATCGTCACGCAGGCTTCCTTTTGTTGATTGTTGCTACTGCCATTCGGATAGGGTGAGTAATTTTTTATCGAAAATTGAGGACGATTGCTCGAGTTTCTTTGGACTTGGGCTCGGCATTTTTTGGAAAACATCAGCTGCAAAGCAGAAATGTAGAGTAAAAAAACAACGAAAAATTTCGAGTTTTATTTATGATAGTTCGATATACGCACCATAAAAGCTTTGCGAAATTTATTCGACATTATGTTGTAGAGCAATGGATTGATCGCGGTGGATAAATAGTACAAAACGCCGGATATGTATGTGAGGCTCCTGTAAACCGGTAAAACGATCGTCGGCTCGCTACTCTTGACGTTGTAGTTTTTCGCGTAAATAGCCAACAGTCGCTGAGCGTGGAACGGCGCCCAACAAATGAAAAACGTAATGACCACTGCAACTGTAATAAGAAGAAAAAAATAGACAACGATTAAGGGCGATTAATTTTTCAGCGATCGTCAGTCAGTCGAGACTCACCCAGCATCCTCGTTGTGTTCTTTTGCGAGCACCTCTTTCTACCATCACCTCGATCCACGCTGTAGTATCGATGCTCGACCTTGTCGTCCCTCGTGCCCGTCATCGACATGCTCGTCCTCCTCAACTTGACGCCGATCAGAATGTATAGCACCGTTATGACGATCATCGGCACGACGAAAAGCAGAAAGGTCGACACCTCGAAGGCGTGATCCAGGAAGGTCCACTTGAGCGAGCAGATCGCGCTCTCGGCGACGATCGAGCCGTCCTCGTGGCGCTGATAGACCAGGCCGAATTGCACGGCTTGGGGAATCGCCAGCACGAGGGCCAGTGTCCACACGGCGATCACGTATCTGACGGCTCGCTTCAGGTTGGATATCGCGTGCGATAAAAATGGATGGCAGATGGCAACGTATCTGTGGGAAAGACAATTTGATTCTCGTATTTTTTATTTGCATAATTCAAAAGTAAATTGGATTATTCATAAAAGTGAATCAAGTAAAAGTTGAAAGATCAAGTAAAATTGATGAGGATTGTATGAGTTTTGAGTGAAGTGAGAGATTTAATTGAACTTTTCTTCCGTTTATTCTTCTTTTGAAGGATTGAAGTAAAAATTTTACAATCAGTAACAATTTTAAACCAAAGATGAATAAAATTATATTTTTACATTTAATATTATATATTTTATAATCGAGTGAGGTTTCCACCTGGATTAGTACAAAATAATTTGAAAAAACAAGAAAAAGTGGCTGCCAAGAAGAGAGATGACGAGAAGCGATCGCGTCACGAAAAAATTCTAAGATCTTTGAATAATTTTGATAATATTACTGACGATGAATCGGATACAGAGACCAATGAAAAATTTCGTGAACATCCAAATGAAATGCTTGCAAAAAAGAACGACATCGATATAATGCGTAATTTTCTTAACAACATCCTGTGTATTTTTTTTATACATGGAGAAGTTAAAAATCCAAATTTTGGATTTGTTGAAAAGTGGAGAAAAAATAGCATTTGTCGCGAGACAATTTGATGTGAATGAGTCTACGATTCGGTTTATTCGTGTAAACGAAGAAAAAATTCGTTAAGTGTGACAAAACTTGGATCCTATGCAAAATGTGTAAAAATAAGTAGGAAAAGTAATTTGGAACGTATGAAAAACATGCTGATAATTTGGATTGAAGATAAAGTGTATAAAAAAATTTCATGACCTGCAGTTTGCAATTTCATCGTGGATGTGAAGAACTTTTTAAAGCTTATGAAGAGCTCCGCAAGGATATTCTACGTAATATGAAACAGAGTCGTCTCAAAAATTACTTTAATACATCTAAAAAATCCTAATTGCATGTATTTTTATGTATTTGATGAGAAGCGGTTAAAATAAATTCCAAAATTTTCTGAAACGGGAACCGAACCCCCTGTTTCCTATATAAACAATACTTTCGTATTCGCAGTACTTTTGTGGAACGTAATCCCCGCGAATAACGGGGATCACTGGTAATAAATAATAGTAACAATAAATAACAAACCTCTCGACCGAAAACGCCGTGATAGTGAGCACAGTCGCATTTGCCGCCGTTTCAGCGGCGAAACTCTGCAGTATGCAGAAAGCCTCGCCGAACACGTACGGATAATTCGACCACATGTAATAGATTTCCGGCGGCAGTCCGCTGACGAGCAGCAGCAGATCCGAAATCGCCAGACTGAACAAGTAATAATTGGTCGAGGTGTGCATGGCCTTGTTTTTGGCGATCACCAGGCAGGTCGACACGTTGCCCAGCAATCCGGCGAAAAATATCACGCAGTACGCGACACTGACCGGCACGACGATGTACAGGGGATCTCTTCGCAACTGTAGCAAGGTCGTCGTCGATTCGATTTTGACGTCGTCGTGAATATCCATTTTTCGCGATTGCTTTTGAACATTTAGCGATTTTCGCGATGATCCGCTTGATTCATAGGCTACTTTGACAGCTACTGGTCACGTGCACTTGTTACCCTTTATCGTTTATGATTAGTACATCGTACTCCTGATTTTTGATAAGAATTTAATTTAATAAGGCACAGCGATATTTTGATCCGTACAAAAATACAACTATTTGCAAAATCGATGTTTATCTTTATGCTTTTAATACACGAACTCAACGAGATTTTCTCACCTTTTTTTGCTCGCGCTTTCAGCTGTAAGCTTACATATATTTTATTTTTATGAAGTTTAACGCAGTCTTAAAAGAACTTACTTAACTTATAATACTACTTACTAGCACGGCGCACGCGAAGTGCACTGACAAAATCGCGCCGAGTATAATGCACGACGTCGTCGCGCCTGCATCGCATTCGCGCGCGCGCGGAAAAAGAGAAAGGCGAGACGTCCGATATACACGGTGCACATATGTATCGAGGATATGTGTGTACACGCGTTTATAGGCAATGCTGCGTGCCTATATATCGATATGTTGCAGCGCGCGCACAAAACTTGAAAGAGCGGAAAAAGGCAAGAGAAGAAGCAATTTAAAGAGAAGACGCGAAGGTAAAGGGAGCGATAAAGAAAAAACCTGTTTCCACGCTGCACGCGAGTCGCGCGTCTCGTCGCCGTCGCGCGAGAGCTTGATAGACCGGAGGAATGATATTATACTTTTATGTGCACGTACGTGTCGTATATAGGCATAACATTGTAGGCGTGTATCGACGCATTGTGAAAACGACGTATTGTATTTTTATTTTTTATTTTCATTTTATTTTTAATATTAAAATGAGATAGTACAAAAGTTAGGTGGCATTTTTATATAAATGCTCTGTACAGTATATGAATTAACGTTCTTACAAAGAAAAAAAGAAATGTCGAAGGCATTATGATGTTTTTGTATATTATAACTTTTATTTTTAACTGGTGACCAGTAATTTCGGTCTCGAGCTAAGCCACTGATCGATATCGCTGACCGAGCGCGCGACCCAGTCGATGTTGGCGAGCACCGTGTCCATGGCCTGGCCCCGATACTGCTTGCCCGCGCCGGCCTCCGGATACTGCTCGAAGAAGGCCTCCATCTCCTTGGCTCGCTCGAGGCTGGCGAAGCTCTTCGTAACGGCGGGTATGAGCTGGCCGAGGTATCGGTCGTTCAGCGTGTAACGCTTGACCAGGAAATGCCAGTTGGTGCGCACCCAGTCCCAGATCAGACTCTCGCCCTCGGGATTGTTGGATATGCTGGTCAGGCAGCCGAGGAAGTCTTGGGTTCTCACGTACTTCTCGTCGGTGGAGAGAGCTATGAATCTGCAATTTAAGTGGAAAAAGTTGATGAATAAATGTTTTAATTTTTGACGATTCTGAATTCGCTGATTATAATTACTTTTTCAAAATGTAACTCGATTGCACGGCTGATAACCCGTTCATGAGTTTAGCTTTTTCGGCAGCGTCCGTTTCTTTGGCAAATCTGTCGAACATGACGTTCCATTCTTTTTCACCTCCAGCATATTTCATGCCTAAAAATAGTTTTTATTGTTATGAAAATTTTTGTCTTGAAGAAAAATTGAATTTGTCATTGCATTTACCATAGTAATATACGAGGGATCGGATATCAGGATGAGGACGAACATCTTCTTCGTCATTTATCCAAGCTTTGAACATTGCACCGACGTCTTCTTTGCATTCCTTATGGCCAACTGCACAAGCAAGTCCTAGAGCAACCACCCTCAGATTCCTGCTCATAAAATGTCATTAAATGATGTTTTGTAAATTAAAAATAAATTATTTAAATTTTTTTTAATGGCAATACTTACAAAAATTCTGCCGTATCACCTGAATCGACGTTCCATGATACTTCATGATAAATACCATCGACTAATTCTCTTACGTAATCCTGTCCGTAACATTATTCAATTAATGATTTTTTTCAAACTAATTAAAATTTTATTTTATAGCTTTAAAAATATACCTGGTATTTTTCTAAAGTGGAAAATTGTTTTGCGTCTGAATAGAGTAATCGATTAATTTTAGATAATTTAGTTGCACTTATTTTCCATGGAACCAAATTTTTCTCCCTTCCTAAATACAGTGTCATATTCATTGCTGATGACCATTCAACTTCTCCAACGTCGGCCAAACTGAAAATATCTTCCAGCAAATGGGCTCTATCTCTTGAAGAAAGTCTCTGAAAATTTTAATTCTTGCGTTAATTTTTATTTTACACGAGTAAGATGTAAAAAAATGTTTAAACAAATTACTTTGTGACTCCATTGCAAAGTATCAATCAGTTTTTTCCATTGGCCTTGATCATAGTTTACTCTGTAAAAGCCTACTTGATCAACGTTGAATTTGATCCAATCGATAGGCTCGTCGATCTTGATCTCCACTGCGATTATTTTAATATTATATTGAATTATATTGAAAAATAATTTCTAAAAATTAATTTTAAAAGTCAACTAACGATAAGGTGCATCTTTGTCGAACCAAACCAAAACTGGAGTTGACTGTTTATTTGTTACATATGTGATCGGTATGGTCCATTTGTAATCAAATGGAGACTGCGTTTTTTTCGGATCGGAACCGACTAAGAATCTCTTTTGAGTTAGAATATAAGTATTTTGATCGGATTGCTTGGCAAAAACTACTGGATAACCCATTTGCAAAGTCCACGTGTCCATTATGTTTTTGACGTTGATATCGTTATCGGATGTTTTATCCAACTCCGCAAAGAGATCGGAAGTTTCGGCATTTTTGTAAGCATGTTTCCTCAAATACTTAGTTATTCCTTCATAGAAATTATTTTCCCCGATGAAACCTTCCATCATCCGGAGTAAAGAAGCACCCTGTAATTAGAAAAATATGTTTAAACTTTAGTTATGTAGAAAGTGTGTGGTTTCTTGGCTTCACAAACCTTGAGATAGGAAATTTGGTCGAAAATAGCATTAATTTCGTCTGGGTTATTAACTGTTTGAATAATAGGATGAGAATTGGCTTTTGAGTCCATAACCAGCGCTGGATTTAATTTATCGAATAGAAAATGATCCAACTGTAATTAAATAATTAAATTTCCACAACCAATGAATACCGATATCAATAGATTAAATTCTGTAAAAAACCTTACGAAATTGCTTTCTGGAAATAGTTTATCAGCTGCTTTAAATTCTACGTATGTAGCAAAACCTTCATTCAACCACAGATCACTCCACCAAGCCATGGTCACTGTAAAACATTAATAAATTGTTATGAAAAAATTTTTTTTTTTAAATTTTTTCTAGATTGACTAAAATTACCTAAATTTCCAAACCACATATGCGCAAACTCGTGGGCGATTACGTGAATAATATCTTGCTTATTAGCGATAGACGTTGTTTTTTCATCGTAAAGGAGTCTAGATTCTCTATAGGTGACCATGCCCCAATTTTCCATGGCTCCAGAAACAAAATCGGGAATGGCAGCCATATCTGAAAAATGAAAAATTGAATTTTCCAGTATTGAAAAATTAAATTTTAATTTTAGCACGTCTTACCGAGTTTTGGGAGCGGATAGTCGATTCCGAATAAGTTTATGTAATACTCAATTGTTCTAACACCAACATCTAGTGCAAAAGCAGCTTTAGCCTTTTGTTGTTTGGTAGTATAAACACTGATTGGAAATGTTTTTCCATTTAATCCATGTGCATTTTTGGTCACACCCACGAAATCACTAACTATGAAACAAACTAGATAAGTTGACATCGGAACACTGTCAGCAAAGGTCACTGTTGTTAATTCTTCACTCGGTTTTCCAACATCAATGCTCTGAAATTTAATAAAATTTTTTATGAGCATGTTTGAATCAGCGAAGTATTAGTTCGATTCAAATTATATTTACCTTCACGTTCATATTCGACAAAGCACTGTAGCAGTTTTCCCTGGGATGTATTAATTTTATACTGAATTGTGCTTTGAATTCGGGTTGATCGAAGCACGGAAAAGCTCTTCTGGCATAAGTTGGCTCAAATTTACTTGTAGCAATGGTTCTAAAATAAAATTTTTTTACAGCCATATGTAGTGAATTGATATGAAAAATTGTATTTTATAAAATAAAAATTTTTGAAATTATAATAATTCCTAGATAATGTACCGTGTTTCATTCAGTTGATTTTTGTATTTACTGGAATAAAATCCCACAATTTTATCACTTAAAGATCCGCAAAAGGTTAAATGTAAATCGTAAAATCCAACATCCAAAACTCTCTTGGGTTTTATTACAAAAACTTCCTTCTCCTCGACGACGTAACTAGTTTCAATTTCCAAAGGCATCTTGCTTTTTCTAATATTTGCGATCAAGTCAACCGAACTAATGTTCAGTGCTTTTTGATGCAACATTATAAGGTCTTGTTTTTCAGAAATTTCAAGTTGTATTGATACTTCACCAGAAAATTTCTCGGCATCCAAATCGGGAAAAAGTAAAATGTCATACTTCAATGGGCGAATCAGCGGTGTCAACCGGAAAGGTATATCAGTGTGTTGATGCATATTTATATACTTAAGTACACTTCCAATACCTGTAAAAAATGATTGAAATTTTAAATTTTTAGTTACACCGAATAATTAAAGTACGTATTTTTAAAGATTAGCAAATAAACTCAAAATTTTGTATAACACATTTCTGAAATTTCGATTAAAATAACAAACCTAGGAAAAAAATGTAAATTTTTAAACACATTTTCAATTTTTATTAAATAACTCGCAAAAATAATTTCACTGCTTTAGATATGTATTGTAAGACCACACATTTGTTAAGATTTCAAGCTTCTGTTGTGTACTACTGGCAGTTTATTTTGTTACTAGTTTTATAAGATTAGATTAGATTCCCACTGATCGAAGATGAGAAGGATAAGGCTCATTCGGTTTCAAATCACTTCAAGTTATTTTTTTTTCTCAATATATTCTAAAAATAGGATCAAAAATGCTTTGAGTCAGCTTGTAAGTATACGCATAGTAATTCTAGTATACCTAATTTTTCACGAAATTTCAAGAATTTTTTTAGATTTTTAATATTTTTTATTGTAAAATTACAGGAAATTTTGAAATTAAAATTTTAAAACGTATTTTCGAAAATGTTCTCCCAAGTATTTTCTATATCTTTCTTTTTTATTATATTCAACTTTATTTTCGAAAATATTCCAAAATACGAACAAAAGTATGCTTAAATTTTTCTGACGCTCGATTTCAAAATCTCTTTGGCCATTAAGAATAACTCGGTACATACCGTTTATACCAAGTCTTAGTTTCGGCAATTTTAGCAAAGCCATGAATTCCAAAGAGATCCGCTGCAACTGGGGTTGTATCAGAAAAAGCGTGAAAATATAAACTTTGTTTAAAAGAAATGTTCATTGCACGCATGTAAATTAATTATAGGGTTTTTTAAATTCTTAAAAAAGTTTGAGTGAAAAAAATTTGTTTTGCCGCTGTGCATTCAAATCTTATTCGCGCGCATTTGTATTTCTGTTTAACTCTTGCAATCCTTGAAACGTGAAATTACTCTTATATCATATTAAAGACATCTGGTGGACAGACCAGGCAATATATACACGTCTATACACAACATTATTCAGCTGATTTCGCTGCTATTCATAATCACAATATTTGTTGATAAATTATTCTGCTATTCTCATAAATATGAGATTGAGAGAATCTAATGAATTTCAACTTACTAAATAAGCTTTAAATATTTTTCATTTTTTAAATTCAAAAGTTTGGTGTTGTGAAAAATTAAGCATTGAAATTGTGTTTATTTTCTAAAGAATTTAATAAAAAAATTGCGCTTACCGTTAATAAAATTGACTGTTCTTGGACTCAGATGTATCGCAACTTCTGCAACAATAAAACAGGTGCTAGCGATACTGATAAGAGCGAAAAATCCCCAAATTAAGGTTGAAAAAATTAAATGCCTCTGCTTTCGATGCAAGTTTACTTTATCTGGTTTCGGTGACGCAAACTGACCTATCTTTACAGTACCATCATCTGCGTCTCGATCCCCACCGTAATCGATTCTCGCGACATTCATTTTTATGATAAAGTTTAAATATCATTCTGCAATTTATTGAAAATTGAAATTATTCATTGGTGAAAATGATTTTAATTAAATTATTATGAATTTAGAAATAATTACTAATAGATAAAGATAAACAATGTGTTATATTGAATAGTAAATGAATAATAATTAAATATTTTTTACAATATTTCATTTAGCGATATCAAACATAATTAAATTTAAAAAAATAATTGAACAATTTTTTTTTGTGAACAAAAGACATTCCCTACGTCAAGTATTTATACGAATGGTTCTTAAAAAACGTAAAAGTTTACGTTAAAAAGAGTTATGGATAATTAAAAAGTTGGTAGGGTGATTTAACCCTTAATATCACAAATTACAAAAATTGACCAGTTGAAAAATTATTTAGTACACTTATTTCATCTTAAGACTGTTTCTTGTATTATGTTATCAAGCAAAGAATTATTTAATTGCATAACTTACAACACAAATTGAATTTTTATTTTAGTAAATAAAAACTTGAGTTTATGATGTTGTACTTCAATAAAATGTTATCTCACGTTTATCAATTTTCATAATTGATGCATTAATCTACGTTAATACTTGTTTATTATCTTTTTATTTTTTACTACGGAAATTCAAACGCTGTTTATAACATTATTTTGTTTTTTTTAAATATTCTGTCTTAAAGCTCAAGTTAATGAAACTCACACTCGAATATGAATACAATTTTCTCCTATGATTCATGGTGAAATGTGCAATTACTTACTGTCTTACCAATCAAGTAAAATTTATGACTAAATGTTTCTTCGGTCTACTTTAGTTGACACGCCTCCATCTTCCTTCGTGTTGAATTTTTCACTTGAGTCGGCTAATTATTTTTTGAATTTTTCATTGTAATCTAAGTTTTAAAATTTCACCACTCTAATTTGACTGCGCAACAAATTACCCATTACTATATTTTGTCTCAAAGTATGTCAAGTCTACTGTTTTTTTTTCTAGAGAAGTATACAATATTTTCACACAAAGATGAAATTATGAATACAATAATAAAAATAATTTTAACATGAAGAATAAAGCCAAATTCAATGAATGAAGTGCACACATGAAAATGATTCTGAATGATGCTTGACAATGCGCGGTTGCTTTAAACGATTCAAATATTAGTCTGCCAGACGAACTGCATCTTGGCTAGCAAATGGACGCCAGCGCCACATCTGGAAATTATGAGAAGCGGGCGACTAAACGCTTTACACAGCAAATACATATAGTGAATATGATACTTCTGAAAAATGTAACTCTGTAAATGGAGTACTCATGTAAAAAATTTGATTAAAATGAACCATACTTTCAAAAGACATTTTACTAAAATGTATTTCAAGTCATTATTAAGACATTTACATCGTTTATATACATGACAGTCGATTTCTTAATTATGCAAGAGTCATAATAACTTTATGATATTCAAGATCTTCATTTGATTCTTCAAATGATATAGATCTTGCCTTAAAAAAACTAAAGCATAAAAATTTTTAATAAATTTCAGATACATATTTTGCATATATGATTACAGACGTTGTTTCAAAGCCTTTTTATATAAAAAGATATAACGTAAAGACAATTAAATTGTCAATGATAAACAATAACAAAAATAAAGTCCTGCAGTTTTCTATCACCTAAAGGACTTGATATAGTTTTAAGCATTTCGACTACAATCCTAACATGAAACAATTTTGAAGTAATATTGAGTTATTACACATTAATAAATCACGACGTGATTAAAAATAATCAGTCCAGTCATTCTCAAAAAAATTTCCATGCGCTTCATTAGACTTAATGACTATTTAAGTAACATTACAACAACAATATTTACATTTTATTCCTAAAATGAAGCTTAATGATAAAATTTACAATTTGACCATTTGAATCGGAAATTGAGTTTATCATTTTAGATTTATATTTAAAGAAAGTCTGAATTATTTTATGATTCAAAAGATATGTAAATATCTTCCTTCAATTTTATGATTCCTTAGTATTATTTTCATCTTCAAATTAATTTTCAATTCATTGAAAACAGCCTCTATAAATTTGTATAATGTCTTTGAATGCGGTGGCTAGCGTGACATTTTTTAAAAGAGTTTTGATTTTTCGTTCGGTTGGCTGTTAATTATGTGAACCATTTCAATATCCTCTTGGTGCATATCTTTATCTCCCCATCCCCAAATAGCACCCTCGTGATGATTTTCACTGTCGTCGTGCTCAATTCTCGTACCATCGCCCGTTCGTTTTGCTCTTTTTTCGATCATTTCCAGGGGAACAGTTTTGAGGTCGTAAGCCCATCCAATTTTAGCAAAAAAGTCAATGAAAGCAGTTGAAAAATTTACGCTGTAATCTCCTAATTCTGCTGCTTTGTAGTCCCATGGAAACACGTGATGATAATTGTGCCATCCTTCCCCGAAGGCTCCCAATGCTACTCGTACGTTGTCCGTTGCGCTGATTGACCTGTTAAAATGACACATAATTATTTTTGTAATTTTCCATTAAAATTAAATTTATAATAGCAGGCTATAATTATCAACATTAATCCCTGGTAGAAATGCTTAATGTGAATAAAGTCTTATAATGACCAAAAATGATTTTTCAAACTTTTTTAAAATTGTTTGACTTGTTTTTGGCAATTATTATGTTACAATTATGATATCAATATTAAACACATTTTAAATGGCCTAAATATGACAATTTAATTGATTCAGAAAATTAAGACCAGCTTACAACCACTTCAAATACGATATTACTACTCTAAGCATCCACCACTAGATGGCGAGTACCTTTATGTGTAAATCTACAAGTGGCAAATCCAATTAATTATATAAATCAAAACATGGTTTCGACGCAATTCACTGTTTGGCAATTCTTATTGAATTCAACATGTCGTTACTAGTCATAAAATATTGAGCATTTCTGCCACTGTCCATAGATACCAGATCTATAAGATTATTCATGGCAAATATAATATATTTTATTAAAAATAAAAATAACTCACTCGTCATACGGTCTTGTTCCCCAAATGTGTGCAGCGGAATTAACGAGCCACGTTATATTAAGGGATAAAGTGTATCTAAAAATTGTCGCGTACCAGGAGTTCATGGGATTTTCATCCCAAAAGTAACAAGGTATCCAAGCAGGAATCACGAAGCAAAATAATGGCATGAGAATGATGTAAAGTCTGTTGATAGAAAAATTTGTGATATATTAATGGATTGTAAAAATTTAAGTAATAACCTATTTCCCAATATTAGACAAATTAAGTCTAACTGTATTTTTTTCAGTATTTCGATTTTCGCTTAGATTAATATTTAATCGAGTTTAGATATCATTTTTAAACTAACTCGATTTATTGAATATTTTACTGTAAAACCCTGAAAAATATTGCAATGATACAGCACAAATAGCCATGGCTCTACAACATAATAAAACGAACAGCTTATCTTACGCTTTGCTGAGCGAGTAAGAGAAAACGCGCTTTATAGCATGCGCTACTTCGGCCGGTCTTAATTATGCTTTATGGTCTTAACAATATCGCTCGAGCGCTATAACTTTGAAAAATCGATTACTAGCTGAGCCCGTCAGTGAGAATAATAAAGACGAGTATTTTTTTTTTTCGTAGCATGTAAATTCCTAACGGAATTATTGCACTCACCTTCTTTGCCATACAACGACAGGATCGGAGTCCAAGTCGCTCATGTCCACGCTCGCACCTTTGCTGATGACGTCGGGATGTTTGCGCAGCAGCAGCCAGCCCATATGGGAGAAGAAGAAGCCCCTCTTCGCGTTGTGCGGATCGGCATCCGTGTCCGTGAATTTGTGGTGCACGCGGTGATCTCTCACCCACTCGTATAGATGATTCTGAAAGTTATTGAAGCAAAAAAATATTAAAAATTTATTCGAATACGTTTGTATTTCATGGACAATCATTGACTTATGGGCTCTCATTTATTTACACGTATAGTGTTTTAAAAAATAATTTTAACTTAAAATAGGTCGACGTATGATTGACGAAACGTCGTTTATCGTAATTTTTAAATTATTGGGTATATAAAGTTTTAATAAAATTGACTGTGAAGGAGGGATAACTTTCAATAATCGCTTTTTTAAAAGTTTTAAAAATAATATTGAATAATTACCTGAAACGCAGTGGTTTGAAATATCATAAGAATGACTCTCAATGGCCATTTAGCTTTGTAAGCTCTGTGACACCAAAGTCTATGCGCCCCCGCAGTAATGCCAACCGCAGCTGAGCAGGCTACGAGGATAGCTGTAAAAGAGGACGTTCGCTTTTTTCTTCACATCGTTCACTTGAAAACCCGTTTTTTGCAATTTCGTACGGTAATTTTTACTCACTCCACAGTACGGTCAAAAACTTGGCACCGTCGAAAAATAGGTATAAACCGTACAGAGCTCCAAAGTGCAAGTACAGAAAAGCGATGACATTTCGCCAAACGATTTTCCAAGGGTACTTTTTATTATTTTCTTTATTATTCAGGTAAGATGTCGAGGATCCATTCGACTTAACTTTTAGATCTGGAGTTTGCGATGCTTCAGAAATGACAGCAGCAGTGGTACCGAATAAATTGGGTGACATGGCGACTGGTGTCGAACAATTAAACATTTTTGGAAATTTTAATTTTATTTTTTGAAATTAATTTATTGGTTAATTTTATTGATTTCTATCGAATGAAAATTCCAATTTACAATAATTGTTTAAAATTTTTTAATTATAATAAGGAATTCGACCCGAATAAAATTTTGAAAAAATTAAATTTTTATTTTTATGCACTCACATTTTAATTTTTAAACTGATTTTTTTTATAAAATAATCACTTACCTTTTTTTTACTATCGTAGTTTAGTTTACAAAAAAAATAACGTAATAACTCGTGATAAACGAACAATTTAAAACTGAATATTCGCACAAAACTATCCGCGTTCCCGCGCTTCAACCTGTTGCGAGAATACCCGAGATGCAATGGTACCTGCTCTACGTGCAGGCGAGAGCACTCTGCCAAGATAAAACCCAAGTGAAGGTAACGCGAAACTTTCTTCGAAAGGCATCCGATGCTTACACGGTGCATCTCTCCGGCCGCAATGGAGAGGGAAATCGAAAAAGATAATCGGCTACTTTTCCAGTTTTGATGCTTAAGGTGAATGTGGATGCTGAAAGGAGAGTCGAACGGGATCGGTATGAGGAAAAGAGGTCATCTGCCGCTTTTCAGGTCACTGTTACCAGGCAAAGTAGCACTAAGCCGTAAACATCAACGCCTGACTTGCTGTATAGCGAACAAGCGGCAACGGCTTTACAGTTCTTTTGCAAATCCTGACGTTCACTATCACATTTTATATTATTAGAAATTAACAATGGCAAGTGTTTTATTGTATTGGGTGCATAATCTCGTGCTAAATACTTATAATGATACTTTTTCACATGATCATGTAGGGAATATTTTACTGTAATTAAAAATGAAAATAAAAAAAAAATGGGTAAATAAATTTGTTTCTTAAAAGTTTCATTATCATTTAAACAATTTATTTTATGATGTACTTGGCTGGTTCTTGCTATTATTTCCACTAGCGTGAAATTCTGTGAACTAGATAAACAAGATAAAAAAACACGATGTGCAACAGATGTCGTCTTAGTTCTTCATATTTGTTAAAAGCATTAAATAATTTTCATGAACAGCTATGAAAAATCTATTTGTGTCATTAAATTTAATTCTTGAAAATCAAAGTTAAATAAGTAATAATAGTTTTAACTTGGAGCTATATTTTTTAATAACATACCTTAACTAAATTTTTTCAATAAATATGAAAATTACTCACATAGTGTTTGATGACAAATATCTCAAGTGACTGCCGATTTTCAATGCTCACATCGGATATTATTTTCGCAAGCTAAAAGCAAGTACCGTTTGTTAGCCAGGTCAATTGAAGAAGCAGAAAGTGCTGCATGGCCTACATAATCCACTGCATATGTTATATTTGCTTCCGAAGATTAAAGCTGTGTCCGCAGACGATAAAATAAGGAAATTTTTTTATTTTTTTTATTACAATTGCAACGTTAAGCAACGTTGAGCGACAATTTTTTGAAATACTATTTAATTGAAAAAATAATTAAATTCTATGTAAAATATCGTGCAATTTAGATTTAAAATTATATCGATCAAATATATAATTTATAATAATTCTGTACTACACACAAAACAGTTCTAATACACTATCCAAGGGACTAAACTGCCTATATGATTGTAGTTTACGTTTACCAAATGGATAAGCTTGTTTTTTTCTTCATTATATTAGATTAAAATTGTTTTCCTGTTCACATTCACGTTTCATCAGATTGGAATTATATTTAAATATCTCAAAAGTTCAAATTAATGGTTAGCTTGTTCTAGCTCAGTATAGGCGCTTCTCGGTTCTTCTCCGCAAAGGAAATGACAATGTATAAATATGCAAAATTTTGAGACGCTGTTTATTCAAGGTCTCTGAGGTCAATGGAAGTATTTTGGGGTAACGCAATTGCTTTATGCGAATCGAACACAGTTATTGTGCGTGAATCGAAAAAGCAAGACATTAACTCCGATCCGCCTAGTTTTTAAGTCGTTTTTTAAAAACAATTAAAAAGTCGACAAAGTTGATAGTTTGATTGTTGCATATTATTAATTGCAAAAATGCCACACGAAGTTATAGAAGATTTCAAAAGGGACATCCATTGGCCTACGGTACTGTACTATATTCATCTGCACGCTCTCGGATTGTATGGATTGATTCTGCTTTTCACGGAAGCAAAATGGATCACAGTATTATTCAGTAAGTATTCGTTATCATTTTTAACAAGATCGCTTAAATTGTTTTCTAAATGATATTGAATTTTCAATTTAAAACTAAAATTTTCAATAATTAAAATCGTAGTTTTATTTTCATTCAAAAATTTGAGTATCTAAAGTAAACGGTTGTTAAAAGTTATTAACAACAAATGCTAAGATTTGAATAATATTTATTTATTTGTTACATGAAATGTTGTAAAAGTAGGCTTCTATGCGAGTGCGGCAGGAAATGATTTAACGAGTGTAATAGCTGCTTGTAGTTTTGCGTAATAATGAAACTCTCAATCTTTGAAACTGAATTGAAATTTATTTTGCCTTGAAAATGGAATTCTCGACTGTTTTATTTAAAAATGAATAAATAATAAAACTATTGATATTAATTGTTCAATGATCAAAACTTTCTTTAATTTTCAGCTATGTTCATCATATTTTATGCGGGTCTTGGTATTACTGTAGGAGCTCACCGATTATGGGCTCATCAGGCATTTGAAGCAACAGGTATAGTCAGAGGAATATTGATGATCGGTCATACATTGGCTGGCGTGGTAAGTATAGTTTACGTTTTATTGGTATTTCGAGTAATGTTACTGTGAAATATTTATAACGGAATCTCGAAAATTGACTTTCGATGTTAGGATAAAGTAAAAAATATTCATTTGCATCGGTTATCAAAGATTCAATTTGTAAAAATAAAACACCACTTCAGTTCACACTGGAAATTATACAAAAATGTTTATATTTCCAGGGCGATATTTATGATTGGGTAGTAGCTCATAGAACTCATCATCAATATTATGGAACCGAAAGAGATCCTTACAATCATAAAAAAGGATTTTGGTTCAGTCATGTTGTTAGCAACATTTACTCGCCCCACCCTCAAAAAGAACGATTGGATAAAGACATAGATATGTGCGATGTGGATTATGATGGATACGTTTGGATTCAAAGATGGTAAAAAATGTTATTATATCTAATAATATCATGTAAAAATTCACAAGACAAATCTACATTCGTTTCTAAAAGTTTTTGTTAAATTCTGCTCTTGAAAAATGGTTGTAATCAATTTAATTTTACCCACGCTAATTATCAGTATTGAAAAAAGTATATTATTAAAGTGTTTAAAAAATTGAAAATTAATTTTAGGTTCTACTGGCCAATGTTCATAGTTATTGGCTTGCTTTTACCGATCAACGCACCAGCAGAATACTGGGGAGAATCAATCAAAAATACTGTATTCATTCTTGGATTTTTCCGACTGGCTGTTACAACTAATTTATCATGGCTCGTTAACAGTGCCATGCTAATTTGGGGACTCAAACCTGGAGACAAGTTAATAAATATTTATCACTCATTTAATTTGTTAAGAAATTTAATATGGTTGCCGTATAGTCATAATACAGTAATGATTAACAACGAAGGGTTTTATAGTTTTTAAGGTGTAAAGTGTTTAATTTCATGAGTACTATTCTTATACCAGAATTAAAAAATGTCTTCACTATCTAATAGTGCTAACAATTTTTTCAAGCTATGATCATAATGAGTTTTAGGCGTAACTAACATTTTATAAAACGTAAAAATTAAACTTTATCATATAATGTGGGATACCGTATAATTATGGTGTCAAACATTCTTTTTCAATTTCGTAATTTCGGTAACATAACTAAATTTTTGAAAATAATCCCTCCAGTTAAATATTCATTTTTTATTTGATCCTTTTATAAAAATAAAAAGCATGGCATGAGACACCTGTTGCACCTGCGTTGCATCTGCTTTACCGTATGCAATAGGTAATGGCGTTTTAGACTTATCCAACAGCTACTAAAATAGTAAAACTTTATGATGCCGCGAATAAAATTTTCATCATCAATCAGATTATCCCACTTGAAAATGTTTATTTATTCTAATATAAGTAAAATATTGATAGATGTAATTATTCAAATTTATTACAGATTCCCTTCGGATGACAATACTATTTTCATAATCAACAAATCTTACTGGTTGAATTACCATTATCTTCTTCCATGGGACTACAAATGTGATGAATTTGGAACTTACGACAGAGGATGCGGAACTTTCTTCATCAAAACGTGCGAGAATCTTGGTCTTGTTTCGTATTTGAAAACAGCATCCAGCGAAGCGATTCGTGACGCACTTTACAAAGCTGCTAGTAAAAAATCGGATATTCCGTCGTCTTTGGAGTCCGTGAAAAAAATCGCCGACGACGAGGCTGCTAAGGCTAAACTTCGTTATCGCCATTAAAATGAATTAACGGATTATCGTCAAAAATAAAAATTTTATTACATAAATTGATTTACATGAAAATGTTGAGGAAATTTCACAATTGCCCACTAGATGGCAACTCTATACGGCTGAGACGTTTTAAAATGATTTGCAATTATTAACAATGCTACTTTATCGATGTTATTATTCAAATTAACCAATGGTTTAAATTTTTCATCATATTGCATCAAACTTTTTTATAATCTCTTGTAGAAATTATAGATGACTTTTTATAACATATCACTTTTTAGTCATTTTAATCTTATTAATTTTCCTGAAATAATTATAAATGATGAAAAACACGATTAATATGAAAATAAGCCTCGATAAAGAAAATTTTTCATCATTCATTTACATTTTCACATCAAAATTCTGTATTGGAGAATCATACAATTTAATAGAAAAATTTGAAATCATGGATCCTGATCAAAATCATATTGTTAACAGATTTCGTAAAGTGTATTTCAAGTAATAAAATTTTGTACTGGTCTCAATTTTAAATCGTTTACCATTCACCTAACATTGAAATTGAAAGTAAAGATACAGCTAATTACTCACTGTTCTTTACTGATTTAGAAAATTTTCAGGGAATAAACTCAGTCTCAGAAGAGATATTTTTATTTGCTTTTTATTTTTCGACCAAGGCTAATCACCGATGATGGCAATGTTTGATGAAAATTATACCATGTCAATTACAAATTAAAAAAAACAGTCATCTTAAACCACTCGTCAACTCTGTACCGCGTGTGTTTAAACTTTAAGAGGCTTTTTAAATACACGCAAGTATTTTTTTTTCCCGTGTCGAACGAGCAGTTAAGGAGAGCCTCTTAGCGAGAAAGTAACGAGTCAAATGCGCTTCAACTATGACTTGAGTATTACTTATTTCAGTCACTTTTGACGTGTACACATTTGATGTTGAACTTGTTGAGCCGGCGCCTGACACACGCTTGTTACATGCATGCGCCGCCGAGGCGTTATATGCAACGTGTATAACGCGTAGCCCCCCAAAAAAGAAGGAAATTCTCACTTATATAGTACTGTAGTTATTTTGCATTTAGGATAATTTTATCGAGATAAGCATCATTTTCATAATTTATATAAATTAAATGATAAACATTCGCAACTACTGCGTAAATTCAATTTGACAATAATTAATTTTCAGTTACGTTTTATATCGAATCAACGATACAGCGTCCATAAATCCGTACTATTTTTAGAAATACTCCCATCAGGCGTGAAAGCGAAGTTGCGAGCCTTGAAAAAAAAGAACTGTATCATTATGATAAAACTGTTCCCTCCGTAATACAGTGTGCACTAATATAACACTGAGGCAATATCCACAGGAGCAATAATAATAATTCCAATTTGAGCGCGTATTTACAAACACGCGCGCGCGCCGAGTTTGATCGTGATTTTCCAGAAAACTGTGCATAAAACGCGAGCTCCAGGGAGGCGGTGGCGGCAGCGGACGCGCGAGAAAGTCCTCTTGTAATGCGAAGAGGTGCATGCCCCGGCGAGTGCCATATATATGCTACCAGGTAGCTAATTTCACGCACACACATATCCACACGGAGGCACTGCAAAGCAATTGCTCGAGCCAGTTCGTGAGCCGCAGTTGGGCGACTGTATACGCGACGCCGAAAAAAATTTTCAACGTATATACACAAAACACACGGGCGGACGGTGCAGTGGCCGCGCGGGCTCGACGAGTCATTTTGCTCAATATAACCGCAGTAGATGGAGTGTATTAGCGGTATCATTACGCTCTCGACGCGATCGTATATGTGCTAAACTTTACGCACGCCATTATGCATTAGAGAACGAGATATACATCAGGTGGAATTAAAGAAATTGCTTCTATACTGTGGGTGTGTGGCCGATCGACGATCTGCATGTTTTTATGTGTACGATATAGCGTAATTTTACGACTCGCGTGAATTGACGCGATTCCTCGCGATATTTCACATTTGCCAAGCATATAATAAATTAAGAATAGAGAGGAAAAGATATGTTACATCTTGACAAATTCAATTAATCGTAACTGCGAAAAATTGATCTACTACATAATCGCCAACTATTCATCACTAACACGGCGCCTCGGTGTGAGCACTCAATCAAGCAATCCTCATCCGTCGCTCGGAACACTTGTATAGTATACACACGCGCGACACTTGCTGCTGGTATATATAACATTAACCTTTTTTTCCATGGCGATTTCGTGTTGTATACTTAGAAATCACGGGCTCGCGCTCCAAGGGGAAAACTAGATTAAGAGAGTAAGCGTGCCTGTCGCACTTTATGTTTTATCCTTGTACTTGTTCCGCACTCTCGTATTAAATATATAGATAGGGACATATTCGTCGCGAGGCATGGCACGCGCCGCTCATCTAAAAGGCAGCTATATATTATAAAGTGTAGAGAGAGAGAGAGAGAGAGAGGGACTCAAGACTAGTCAACCAAATCTCTTGTACAGGCAAATAATATATAGTATTTGCGACGCGGTTATTAATGAGTAGAAAAAAAGTGTCTTTCATATGCGCGCGCTCCGCTGCAAATACATAATGGCGCGCGTCGATATTAC
Organism: Trichogramma evanescens; assembly: GCA_902732785.1. Taxonomy (NCBI): domain Eukaryota; kingdom Metazoa; phylum Arthropoda; class Insecta; order Hymenoptera; family Trichogrammatidae; genus Trichogramma; species Trichogramma evanescens. The sequence continues at coordinate 20,386 of CACVKI010143631.1, read as the reverse complement.
ACATAGAAAAACAAACGATCGAGGACAAGCTATTCCACACGCGGAGAACGGGCGTTTCGACACATATTTATTATATGCGAGAGGACAATCATTATTAAGAGTGAAAGAAAGCAAATACGTATACGCTTGATGCAATAAATTTTGTCGTGCGTTCAAAGAAGTTGAATTAGTTGATATAAGATCGATAAGGAAGTGATGGGCTCTGATCGTTATGAAACATTTCATTCCACTTTATGAAGTAAAACAAAAAATTAATGGCCATAAATGATTTTCAAGCACACATATTTTGCGACGTAAATTTGCCTAATTATTGGAGACTTTCAATTAAAACTCGCAGGTAAAATTATTTATTTATCCCCATTTACTTTGACCATGCCGAATTTTCATGACACAAACGTTGCCCCGATTATTGCGAATTAAAGTAAAATTATACGCGCTTCCGGGAAAGAGAGTGACATCGTTCAGAAAATCGGTGTGTATGATAATTAGCTTTAAAAAAATGAGTACATAAAATTTTTAGTGACTTCGGTAAACGTCCGCTTATACGCACGTACGTACCCGTAAGTCTGTGCCTAAAGACTTCAGACGCAAATAATAGCAGCGATTAAAATATAATGCCTGATACACGCGTTTAGGGGTTTGATACTCGACTGACAGCTCGGTGCGCGCATTCAATGTCACGTGTACACCGTGTGCACCTGATACCATGCGTATTAAATGTCATTGACGCGCCACTTGAACATATTAGTGTACGTATTTATATGCTCCTTTTTGTACTCACGAGTATGAATATTATGTTGGATTAAGATTAATCAATTTGATTTTGCTGCCTAGACGCAGTTTTATAAGCGAAAGTTTATTTTATACGCAGTCAGCGTTAAAAGCGCGAAAGATTAGCTCCCTGATCGTTTCAATCCCCTCATAAATGTAGAAAATAACGTCGCTTTGAACTTGCCCTGAATCGCCTTTTTCGCACCCCTTCGTAGTGAGTGGCTGCCAAGATTGGCTGGGTAATTAGCGAATTATGGATCTGCGAAAATCTGCACTTGGTACTTTATCTCAAAAAGCCATTGCGCAGCCGGCGCGAAAGAAATAATTCAGTGAAAGTAAAATTAGCTTCATCAATTATCCATTTATTTGCGACCCTAAAATCATCTGCTAATGTGTACAACGTTACCAGGCGAGCAATTTTTATTATTTATAAATTTAGCTATTCGAACGATCCTCGCTAATTAACCACTAAGAAGGGTTTATTAACGGTCGCATAACAGATCACTAAATCATCGTGACGTCTTCGCAATTATTGCAGCAGCAGTACTCACCCTGACGTAACTAAATTATATTAACTTCATGTCATCGCTCTCACGTTCGTTACACTTCTTCGGTTATCTTCTTCTTCTTTTTTTCTCTTCATTTTTAATTCGCGCGTTACTTTACATTGAATGATCAGTTGTGCGCCAGGCCAAAGTTAAGGATCTTCGTAACTTGCGACACGCATTTATTAAGTGATGAAATAATCTCTATGTTTTCCGTATCAATATCTAAATGAAAGGCAAATAGTATATCTTATATTTACAGTCGCAATGACATTTTCTGCAACTGGTCACGACTTTTTCCATATAATTGGAAGGACGCGAATTCGAAAAATTTTAACGATAAATCGTTCCGATAAAATTAATCATAAAAAGCGTGAGTGCGGCCGCGATTGTAATCGTGCAGACGGTGTGGTGGTGAGAACTCAAAGATCACACCGTGATATCTGTTACATTATTATATACGTATACATTTATTTTATATTTCGTGCACTGGGAAAAGCAGCACGGAACAGTATAGGTATGCGTGTAAGCATTACGCGATTTATCCCGGATAATCAAATTGTTTGTATATACTGCCGCGCGCTACGATTCAATTAATTAGTTTCGGAGCTATTTTGATCGCGTTTGAAAAATCCGAGCTATAAAATTATGTAGAATTATGTAAACACCGAGGAATTGAAAAATTTATCGTTGTCCTACGCAACGATAATAAAATGACTTTTGCTCGATCAATTTTTGAATTACTACACCGCGTCAAAAACAGGGCTCATAAAATTACGTTTAATTGAATTTCACGAGTGGATTGGGTTTCGCAATGAATTTTATTATTAGGTCTCGTCAATTCTGTCAGTATGGCGACGGCTGCGACAATTATTTGTCGTAACATCTAGGACGCGTGTTCTGGAAAAACCAACTGGAACAAAACGACATAGCGGTTTGTCACGAGATGCAAATGGTTTTTATATATTGGGCCTAATTAAACGTACATATTCGAATGTGAGAACAGAAGAGATTGAAAAAATCTTGTCGATAACTATATGGATACTACTATATGGATACTATATCTATCAAACTAATCAATTTTGATCGTGTGTTTACAATTTGACTGTGTCTCACCACCTAGCGTTTGAAAAAAAAATAAAGCTTGCTTTAACACAATATTCAAAAAGTATTACGAAATTTCATATTTTCTGATTCATTCTTTGAGTACATTAAATTAAAGAAATATTAATATTTATTAAGATTTGAGAATCTAATTCGATGAGTATGCAATTTCATGTAACATTCCAGTGGAGTAATAAACTCGTTTATAACCAAGCGGACCAATTTTTCTTTGCCGAAAATGATTTTTTTTCGAAAATTTCTATACTTCGTTTTTTTTCTAAGTTGATTGATTTTATTAGAACGTTTGATATTTATAAAAATTTAACGATAAAATAGGAATTATCTCATTTTTAGGAGGAAATTCTAAGCCAATGAATGATTGGGTTATTGAATGTTAAAGAGTGATTTCGTTTCACTGAATTCTCAGTTCAAAATTTTATAAAGCAGTTGAACGTAATATAGAGAGCCGTAGGAATTACAATCGCGTCTGAAAGCCAATAATAAATTAGTCAATCCTCAGCCAAAATCTGTCAAGAAGTTCTGTAATAGACTGGTCTAAATGATCTAGTATAGATGTGCCGACGAATGCAATATAATATATTTAAATACGTTTGCAGGCACACACACATAGACGTGGCTATAAGTCAATATATATAGCATGTGCATACAGAAAAAGGAGCAATGCGGCAAAGGCGTGGGGTGATACGGTATACCTACGTCTAGGAGTCGAGCCCCCCGCTTCACTTTCTCCGTCGGTTTATAAACTAGCTTCTAACAAACTTACCGCTCAGTCGTTTCTACCAACAATTCCCGTATTTAATCTTTCCTCCTGTACGTACATATATATACAGTGCGAGCACAGTGTCAACCCTCGACTCGCACGAATTTGAACGGTTGGAATTTTCTCAAAATTTGTACTTACGTACTTTACCAACTATCGTACGAGTACGGGGAAAAATAATTCAGTATGAGTAAATCTAAAATTTGATAGCACGTGACTCTTCGGATATTTAAATATATTTTTTTATTATTTTGATATTTTCGTAAGTTGGTTTTCAAAAATAGAAAATTGATACTCGCATCTTTTGGAGGAGAGTCGTGAGAAGTTTCAAAAGTGAAGGTTTTTCAGCTCGTAAATCTTTACCAATTTACAAAACAAATAAATTGGCATTGTGTTGCAAAATTCAAGGAAACTTAGAAGGTATTTTATTTACGATTTAATTTAATATTATTTGCTCATTTACTTACTCGATCAAGTGTCTTTATAGAAAAAATCGGTTGAATTTAAAAAAATTTGAATTTATTATATTGCAAATATTTTTTGATAGTAACAAATTTTTACGAATTGAATAATTTCGAACGAAAAGTTCATCCATTGAACTTGGAAATGGAAAGCGATCTTGAGCCTTCGTAAAGAAAGCGCAAGTGTTTTACATATACGCGTTCGGCACGTTGCATTGATACAGACATTGAAGAAACATAACTCATTATGACCGGCTGTTTTTTTTTACGATCACACGTAACTATTCTACATATCGATCGTTTCTTCCGTTTTCGCGTTTCCGCTATTTTAACCTATTTAACGAACGATCATTGGAACTGTTGGAGATTTTTTTTTTACCAGCGCGCTTGATCTTGCGACAAGAAATCGGTTGCGATACCGAGAGCTATGTGTATTTTAAATCAATTTCTGCATCGTAATGCAAACGCACCGAAATTTCCAAGCTGCATCGCGAGAGCTGGCCAAAAAACATTTACGCAATTTATTTGTGTGTGTGCGTATCGTGCAAGTGCGAATAGTGCAACGAAAAAAAATTTCATACCGATATGTGTGTGTGTGTGTGTGTGGTTGAATTAAAAAAAAATCAGGTTGCACGCGTGCGCGTTTTGTCGCGCGTTTAAAAATATTACGCGCGCACACACGAGGGCGCGCGTATTTAACGACTTCCCGCGTAAAAAAAACGTACGCAACGAAAGCACACCGAAGTGTAATTGAGATATCATTAGAAAAATTTCACACAAATGATTTTAATCACTTGTAACTAGATCAAATTACATATTATATCAGACTTATGGAGAAAGAAAAATTGTTCTTGCAATCGGCAAAAGTATCTGTATATCGAACGCACTTCTTTAATTATTAATATTTGCGATGGAAATTCTAGCTTACAATTTGTTACATGTATAATAATTGCCTTTACAATACAAGTCATACACAAAATTAAGAATAATAATTTGTTTCACCGATAAATGTTATAACGAAATTTTGATGATTTTATGTAACTCGATAATAATCAATAATTGTAATGGTAAATTCGTCGTGAACTTTGGCAAAAAAAAAAAAAAAACAAAAAACAATTCCGAAGTTACGATCGTTCCGCGCGGGGTTCGCACGGGGGACATAAAAATTCATAAGCACGCGTGCAATAAATGCAAAAGCACGATCGTAAATAATAAATTTCAGCTCTAAACTTTATTTTTCGGGATCTCTGTTAAGATTTTATTGTTAGTCAAATTAAAAGTCGCTCCCGTGTAAGTACGTGCTCCGAGGCGTATATAACTTCGCACGGCAATTTCTCTGCAGTTTTCGTGTACGTGTGTTATATGCGCGGGATATATATCCTTGCCGCGGCATGAGTTGCGAGACGCGAGGTTGAAAATTCATCCGCACGACGCGAAAACTTATCAATAATGTATGGTAACGACGCCCAATATAATGCGATGCTGAAATTCGCTTCTAAAACAAAGAAATGCCTAATAACGCTGTTCGCGAGTTCGATAATGATGAGTTATATACGTTCTCAAGGAATATGTAAGGTTCGGTTTAATGATATAGACTTTGTATCTCGCGCTCGCGTGCGCGAGTCATCGTAAAATTGTGCAGTTTTACCGATGAAGTTATAACTCGGCAGCTAATATTTTTCTTCCTCTTCGATATTTTTAACAACTCGAAAAGAAATGGACAACAATAGCATTTCTGTATTGGGATTTTCTTTCTCATGAGCTGAGCTGTGAGACGCGTGGGTCGTGTGTATAGTGTACTTTGCTACTCTTTCTCAGAGCCTCTGTTTATGCATATTGGTTTCGGTTTCCGTAACCGATAATCATTCGGCGTAACGTCGTGCACGATCCTGAAATGTCTTGATTTATAGGGCTCCACGAACAGCAACTATTTTAGGCATAAATGTATCTCTTTTCAAGGCTTGCATATTTTACTATTTGAAGGCAATAATAAGTGCATCAAAATTACATAATTTTCCGAGAATTATAGATGATTAATTTTTTGTTTATCCCTAATCTCTATTCCCTTTGAAGATTTCTTTGATAAATGCTCATCGACTATAAACTCATATCTACATAATACTTATATGCTACACTCCTCAATTTAGAAAATTAAATAGTTTTGCATTTTTTCCTGCCTCAAACAACTTTTGCTGCTTTCTACGCGCTTGATCCTCGACGTTCGCGTGAGCCTTACTCGAAGCTATGCGCGTATTAGCTCGTCTGCGCGCAGCTGTAGTTTTTTTTGCAAATGTTTATTTATAAACCTACGCGAGTACAATTATTTCTCTTTTTATAAGTCTCGATATCGTGTGCATGCAGTGGGGCTCTCCGTAATACCGTTTAGCAGTGAAAGTGCCAAAATTAAAATTGTCGCTCGTCGTCGCTCGTCGTCGTCGTCGACGGAAGTTTGGAAAATTGTGTAAATAGGTCGACGGCTTGATACGCGATCGCAGCTGCTTATGGCTATATATCATAGGAATGTAGTTTTAACATCCCAGTGCCACGCGAGCAGTGATAAATTACTAGTCTGGTCGCGTGCGCGCGAGCCGCAGAAATGGAAACGTGTAGTTTTCGTTGCATAAATATAGAGTAGCAACAGTAGTCCTTATATCAATGCGTAAACTTGAACGTGTTGAATTCCAAATAAACCATGAATATAATGTAATGTGCGGCGAGCGGCATTGCATGTGTTCATCGAGTCGTGCGTTTTAACGGCTTAAGTAGTCTCAGTGTGTGCGTAGTTTAGCTCGCCGGATAATTGATTCTTCGTAGTAAATTAAAAAAAGAACGTTAAACGGCCGTTTAATTAGATTAAATTACTTATTTGATGATAATTCAACGCGTTCGATAATAGTAATGATCGATGCGAGTGGCGAATCGAGTGAAATTCAAACATTTTTGATACTCGTCATATTATGGTATGCAAGTTAGTCATTACTCATTACTCAGCTCGAGTGAGACTGGCGAGGTGTCGAGAGCGAAAGAGGGAGATAGATAGACATAGAGCAAGTGCAATTGCCCGGAGAGTATGTGTTATTTGCCCGTTTTAGAATTAGAGCGATTGTATTTGCGCGCGCGCGAGTTTGCACAATATGTTGGAACGTACACTTCAAGAGCGCGCGGCTCATGTCATACATGCGCGCGCTCATACCGATTACACGTTATATATTCGATTTTCTTTGGCCTCTCTCTCGATGATGGTGGATTGATTTTTGCAGTGAAGAGTTAAAAGACATGCCCGTACACCTTGTCGAATTAAAAAGTCAGCTGTGTGTATAAGACCGCCAAACATGCGCGCGCGTAAATGAGAATTTCACGTATGACGAAATTATGTGCACTTGTTTAGTTTTTGAAGGTGCGCAGTAAAAAGCAGCGGACCGCGCGTTATAGGGCTTAAATGGTCCACTGATTTAATTAGCTGCTCTATATACAGGGGCGAATTACCCGTAACACCAGCAATACCTACATCGATAGACCGTTGTTGATCACTCGCAGTATAAAGTATAAGTATGTGCCGTACGCATAATTAGCCAAATTCCTCATTCGATGTTCGCGCGAATGTCACTATGCGTTTACTTCGCCGCCGGTTTATAATAAGGATAATCTTTTGAAACACTGCTCGGAATATAATGGGATATAACTAAAAACACTTGCAGGCGATTTAATAGGGGGGATACATATAATATACAATGCTTTGTCTTTGAAATTTTTCGAAAAGTTGTCTTTCGCCACCTCGTCCATATTATAATAATGTGCGTATACGCGTGTACAATATTTATACGTTCCGTACACTCGGTGAATGTATTGGCCGGCAAAATTACACGTGCACATGTTTCGACTGCGGCAATCAAGTGTATTTTACACGCACATACAAATATTTTAGCTACGTGCGATTGAATTTTTATGGGCCACTCGTCAAATAATATAATGTCACTTGATGACGCTTATTCCATACGATGCACTTGGCATCGTTAATCGCGGGTTCTAATGTGCGCGCGACGATTCGTGCAGCGTAAGTACATACATTAGGCTCGTGCTCGGCAGGAGTCAGGTAAACACATGCGCCAAGTAATGAGAGAGAGAGAGAGAGATGATCAAGCGTCTCGTTCGGGGCAAGCGGGCGGGACGAGGGTAAAATTAAATAGCAATTACGCTAACTAGCTCGCGGATAATCTCTCTCGAATCTTCGGATGAAGTAACATGGTAATTTTTGCCTAATGATACCTACATAGGCTCAGATAGTTTCTCCCCTCGGTCATTATAATATTATGTGTGCGAGTTGCCTCCGAACTTGCGATATCAGCTTGCCCTCAATAACATTACTGCGTTCGAGAAATGATTTCTGATTCTGTCCGTCAAATCCATTCTTTCCTTCGTTTCGTATATAAAAACTCCATACACCGAAGTACGTAGACTTAAAAATTGATATACCGATCTCCGAACGAGCGAGTACAAACGAATAAACAAGTTTCGCATGTTTGCTCGTGTACGCTTATCAAATACCGACGATATAATATGCAACGTGCGGGCTTTGGAAAAGGCAAATCCCCGTCCGCGTCGATGCGCTCCGGCGATGCTTTACACGGACCCGAGTTATATGGGAAAATTGCGAGGCTCCGCACGAGCAAGAGAAGAGCTCATACTGCTGCTGCTGCCGAGCCCTTTTTCTTGTACAAAACGCGACCTTCGATATATGTGTACGTGTGTATATAAAAGTGTGCGGTAATGTTCGGTCTCGAGAGTCGGTTCTGTGCTGCTGCTGCTGCTGCTGCTGCACTTATAAAACGGGGAAAAAAGATATATATACGCGTTGCATCACACACGTCTGCCGCTAAGAGTCTGTGTATCGAGAGAGAGAGAGAGAGAGAGAGAGAGAGAGAGAGTAGGTATACAGCATACACAACACATGTGCACGCCTCGCGCATGCAACGTGCCTGCAGTACCGCCACTATACTCATGCACATGCATCGGCAGCCAGCCGCGGCTAAATAATCGTGTGCCAAGGCGTCTGCTAATTGTATCGCGCCCGACGCGCGACGAAATTTTTCCCCCCTTTGCGCCCGGTTAGCCGATCTCCCCCGCATAAAACTCTACGATACACAGACAACGGCATCGCGTTTTCAGCCTCGCGATGAACACACATACCGACAAAAAAAACTTGCCTAGGCGCATGTAGCACCCATTGTTCGCCTCGGACGATTTTCTTATTTGCTCGTGTGCGCGCACAGCACACGATCGGCTAATTCTTTCAGGGTCTAATTATTTTCCTCGCGTAATCTTTCTCGCGGGCGACACGTCGTTTGGGTAATGGACGAGCGGCGGCGGCGGCGGCGGCCCCCGCAGCTATTTACGTTGTCGCGCAATATTTTCCGAAATCCTTCCTGCTTTACGTAATTTTTATGCCATGTACGTGTGTATCGTTCGAGCCCTTGATTCGATTTCGGTTAAGCAGAGGCTGAATTTTTGAGATTTTCTTCGACGAAAAGCATAAAGTTTTAAATATAATTTAAAAAATCAAGCAGCTTGATATTTACTGAACTAATTTATTTTGATGGTGTGTTTACAATTTGATTGGCTCTCGCTACCTGGCGTTTGACGCATTAACTATAGGTGGAAACCATACTTAAAAATGTTCATATTTCTTTATTCATTAACTCAATACCTATGGTATCAATTACTTGAAAGCAAACAGCTTAATGTCATTGAAACGTATCTGTTTTGATCGTGTGTTTAAAATTTAATTGCTTCGCGCCACCTTGCGTTTGGCATATCATCGAAGCCTGCATGAAAACTATACTTAACAAGTAGTATGAATTGTCATACTTCCTCATTCTCGATTGAATACAATTTAAAGAAAAGATTTCAGAATCTACTTCCATCAAAAGTTTTACGTAAGAGTTCAAGCTAATCCTGTAATATTTAAGTGGTTTGACCTCTTTGCCAAAAATAATTTTTTTTAAATTTTCAGAAGTTTTTGTAATTTGAAGTTTGATTTTTTTCAAGGTTAAAGTGTTTTTATTGAAAATTTTACGTATTTGTTGGCATATAACCATAAAAATAGGAATCATTACATCGTTAGGAGCAAGCTTTTTGCAAACATATTGACATTGGTTTTAATATCTCATATCATGTAAGTTAATCTAGAAAGCTGTTGAATAAATTAAAGATATGGTTGGATCATTGAATGATAAAGAGTGATTACATTTCATTAAGTTTCCAGTTCGGAATTTTATAATTTGGTTCAATTAGAACAAAACAGTTTAAATACTTTGAATATTTAATTCAACTCATATAGTTGTAGCTATTTACATTGTCACTGAATTTTCCATTTCCTTCCTGCTTTACGTAATTTATGTTATATACGTGTATATGTACTCGATTTGTCTGTTTGGGTGAGTAGGCGATTGCCGATGCGAGTCGCTGCATTCCCAAACATTAAAGGCTGTAGGCTTCGTGTTGCGCCAATTTCCTACATACACACAAAGAGAAATACTGCAGAAAATACTAACGAATCTTTAAGAGAAAATGTCAAAGTTCGCTTCTTACAGGGAAAACAAAAATTATAAAGATTTTCGGCTGCGTTCATGTCCAACTGAATATTACTATGAAAATAGTAATTTGCATGACTGGGACGTTTTCTAAACTTTTCTGTATTAAATTGTCAAATTTGACTTAGACTGTTGAAAAAAAAAATTTCCAAATATGTATAGAAATCCAATCATAATTAATGCCAGTCTCCATCACTAGATGGCATGTACTTTCATCTGTAAATCTGCAAGTGGCAAAGTCAAAAGATTTTCAAATTTTGCCACCCCCACGTGGGCATGCCTCTGGCTCGACGGCGTATTCAACCTATATCAGTCATCATGTCGTACGGTAGTATAAGTGCAAAGGAGCCGTGACATCTTGCGAAACGGCCATGCACTGTATACGGCGCGTTGCAAACCCAGAGAGAGAGAGAGAGAGAGAGATATCAAATCGAATATGAAGCATTATCTCGAGATATCGTACGATAATATTGATCGTATTTATAAAGGTATATATCGTACGGGAGTAATAAATCACGGCTGACACTATAGCAGCAGCTATATAGACTTCCAACGAAAATCGACGTTTCGACTTGAAAAAAGAAAAACTCATCGATGCACATATACACACTCAGAGACAATATAAGCGTTCGATGCACGGTCGATTACCCAAGCGATACACTCTGCCTGTGAGCCGCGCGCGCGCGCGCGCGACGCTCCCTTTAAATACATATAAAACTCATCCGCCGTGCATAATATCTCGTTGTTGTCTTCAAGGGGAAGGGGGAGGCGCCGCCACATACCTTATAACCTCTCGAACTCGTGCATCTCGCGCACTTTCCGATTCACTTTATATATATAGGTACTCATAACGACGAATGATTAAATCCAGACGACGATGGTTCGCGGCACGTACATTGCACAGATGCAATTGGAGAGTTACGGCTTGCTGCCGCTGCTGCCGCTTGATTTCGCGTCTCTCGACTCGCTTAATGGCCCGGAAATGAGCGCACGCGCGACGATCTCGCGATTCCTTTAATTGGCGATCGTTGCTCCCGAACGACGCGGAGCTTTTATTATTCGTCTATTGCTTCGAATCGATTAATGACGAGTATATGGGAATTCGACGAGGCAGTGCTCGTGGACTATTACACGATCGGTAGCTATAAACAATTTCCCTTTTGGGCTGGTATAAGGACCGTGTATATGAGAACGATTTTTTCATTTTAACATTCGACGGCATTATAATACACGTACGAAGAACGTAAAATGTGAAAAGTAATAAGACAGCTATATAGTTCTGTGTCGAAATGATGCGGGCCTCATTAGACACGATCATGTCTTTTTAGGTAGTCTATTTTATACCTACGCCAAACGTAGAGCCCATTATATATTACATTATACGGTGCTATATGGTTGCAGTTCGATTATCATCAGCTATACAGCTCGGCTCTCGGTCTCTCAAGTCGAAAACGTAAATACATAAACTCTCGCGATATAATGTGGTATACCGTAAATTTCACAATTGCTCGCGTAGCCACCTTCGATTGTTCTTATATACGACTCTCTTGTTTTATTTTCAATTTACACCTATAAATTTGTCGGGCAGCAGCAGCTACATTATATACCTCGTTGTGTTGTTTGCTTTGGGTCGCCGCGAATGCGAGTGTGTGACTTTTTGTTCGTATAGCTCAGGCGAGTATAGATGTATATTTAGGTGCAGCGAATAAAACCCACACTTTTATGTATTTATAATCGTGCGCACGGCATAAACCGCGTTGAGAATAAATCAGAGCCGCGCACTAATGCATACCGCGATAATTTTCACCTGCTATATACCCACGCGAATATCTATGTGCATATTGAAAATAATTTTACGTGCAGCATGACGCGCGTAAACACGAGATATGCTTGTACGTGTGTGCAGTATACACCTGTCGAATCTCTGCTGACGACGGACGACGACGACGACGACGAGTTTAAGCGAGCTTGATCTTGAAATTTTCTCGTATACATGTACGCACGCGGCAGTGGAGCGGAAGTTATATATACGTTCTTTGCTAATACGCGCCGCTTTCCAATTAAATGCCTGGCGCATTATGTACCCGTCTACCAATGTACAAGTGTGTCACTCGAGTTTTTTCGAATCGATGCTCCGAGCTCCTGTATATTTAAGGAAAATTCTATACGATATCGATCGTTTAATTACTAATATTGCTTATAATGAAAATTAATGAATAATGACTAAACACATTTTACTATTGCAGGTAGCGACAAAAAATGGCCATGGAAAGATACGTCGTGTGGACCGTACTGCTTTTGGTGGCGAGTACAGCAGCGGCCACGAAGACGAGCCATAATTCTAGCCTCGAAGGTACGGCATTATAATTATCAAAAGTCAATCTCTTTGTTTTTCTTTTCTTTTTTTTTTGCGCGGCGATCGACAAGTAACATAATCGACAAGTATAGTAGACAAGACACAGACTCGAGAGTATTATTATAAGAACAAGGAATGCGCAATAATAGCTGTTGAAATGTGTGCAGTGTAGGCATTATACACGGCGCAGCCGAGCGTAACCGTTATCGCATGCGCTCTACATATTATTATATAGGTACGCGCGGGGGCATGATTATTGTTTGCGCACTGATTTTACGTATATATTATTGAAATTCTTGGCATAATACTTCGGCCAAATATATATATAGAGCACAAATGGGCTATATACACGCGGTGCATTATAGCGCAAGAGAATATATCGTGTGTGCGCACGCAAATTATTATATATTACATTATTATGTGACGGACTGCGAGCGAGCGCGAGAGAGAGCATTAATTGCTGGAACTAATTGTCACTCGAGTATACGCGTAACGTCGATCGAGTTTGCAGGAATTAGCGAGTCGAACGGGTCAAGTCCAGGCGGTGAGAGTCCAAGTAGCTGAATATACCCTCGTTTTAGCTACGATTCACCCGCGTTTGTCTGCTTGCATTACTGCGGTTATGGTATATTAAAAAAGCTACTACTATTATTAAGCTACTGCTATTGAAATTATATTTTTTGCAAAATTTTCACTTGTACTTCGTAATGACTAAAAAGGCAGATGGTGACGCACTTAATGTCTGCAAATCTGCAGGCGACAAAGTCAAAATGAATTATAAAAGCAGAGCCTGATTTGAAAATTTACGATATCCCTTCTCGATTACTGGCTTATTTGATAATTATAATAACGCTCGGCAGCGATCGAGCGAACAACAATGGGACTCGGCAAGGGCACGCGTTATTGTACTTGGTAAGTAAGTGCACGGGAAATCGCGAGAGCTAAACAGTCGCGGAACGGAAAATAAGAGCTGAACCTTTTTTTTTTTTACATCATATCTTGGCGCGAGCGCTACCGTTTGTTCGCGTTCGTGTGTACCTTGGTGCATGAATACAAGTGCACGGGTTGTAACGCGCGGTGCAGTTACACACACACACATGCATACGAAGGGTAGCGCTAGCGCGTGGCTAGCCTCTTTATATTGTCCGATTAGATTCGCACGAATAAGGATGTCGATTATATGTATTTAGAATATTATATACGTGCTGGATTGCGTAATAATTACAAGGGCCTCTGCAACCCGCTGATGGATACGCTCAACATTTTATGACTAGTTTTTGGACAACGAAAAAGTTTTTTCAGATCGCGACTGTATTAATTAAACTGATACTGACATTAAATCCGTGTTTCGACATATATAAGTACGCTTACTTTGCCACTTGCAGATTTACAGTTCAAAGTGCTCTCCATCTAGCGGTAGATGTTTAAAGTAAAATTATCGTAAATCAAACAATTATTTAATCGTTGTGAAACATTGAAATTGGCATTTTCAAGTAATTTAAAATGCGCTCAATATTTTTCGATAAAAAAAAACATTAAAAACAAGTCGATACTGGTAATGATTTTTAAAACATTTTGAATGGTCATTTTTTGGTCGTAAGGCTATTATTGATGTTCAAAAATTGTCTTGCTTGATCTAGCTTAAGGTCAATAGATTTCTCGCGCGAATTTATCGATCCACAGACACGGCTAATCGTTGGAATTATTATGATCAACGCAGTCGCTTTTTCCCCGTCATTTATAGCAAATTAATTCACGTCTATTATCATTGAGCCGAGCCAAAACGTCATCGATCATTTTTCTTTTAGTCAACACTCGTTGAATGCTCGTAAAGCGATTCTCTCGCGATAAATCTGTGCTCGCGGTAGTACACGTGCGCGAAAAAGTGTCCTGCGTGCGAACGTTTAATCTCGTGCGGGGGATAACGTCCTGTATATGATACGCGCGGCCGGCACACACGAGCTGCGCGAGGAAAAGCGCACTCGCCAGCTCGGCATTCCGCTGCGCACGTATGCACTTACGTATACGTGTAATACCTTAATTTCACTTGGCGGAAAATCAATCGTATTATGTGTATATGTGTGCGGCGCAGCATCGACGACGCTTATTATACACATACGACCAATTAAATTCAGAAGCCAATTCATCTATCGGTCATCGCTCGCGTTATAGATTATACGTGCACTTTCTCTCTCTCTCTTTTGCGATCTCGCGAAACCTCCTTGGTAGTAGTCGTCGTGTACACAGCGCATTGATAATATCACTTCATAGGCGATTCTTCTTTTAACTATGCGGTTTTTTCGAATTCATACAATTTTATGCAGTTTTTCAAAATTAACGTTAATTTCAAGGCAAGGTATCATTCGTACACATGAAACTTGTACACGGGCATTTTTGTACACAAGTAAAATGTGCCCAATATTTGTACACATAATCGAACTTTTTTTATTAAATTCAAAAAATTTTAAAAAATAATCGTAATCGTAATTTTTTGAATTTAAAAAAAAGTTCGATTATGTGTACAAATATTGGACACATTTTACTTGTGTACAAAAATGCCCGTATACAAGTTTCATGTGTACGAATGACACCTTGCCAATGTCAAAACTAATTGTTTGGGAATTTTTTCTTCGTACTCATGAAAACTCATATCCGGGTGAATGACCGAGTGTCAACTCATTTCTCTACTATGAGGATCACATAGCCTGATGATCGCTATTCGCGCAGGTGTCGCTCACCCGCGAGAACTTGACTTGGTTGAAAACTGGCAAAGATGAGCTTGACGGTAAACCTCACATTTACCGATCGAATAGTTGAGTATGACACCACAGGGTGGCGCGAGATCAAATTCATAGATCCCAGAAACACATCATTTGATGATGCGAATAAAAACCTATACTTCTAGCCAGATAACACATAAGAGTCCTCATTCTCGCCAGTTTTAAGTAGCTTTAAGCTGGAGTTCAACATTATTTCGAATCTTTTGAAGAAAAGCATAATTTAAAAAGTCCCGCAAGCTTCCGCGCATAATCGAGACTCTCGTTTACGGATATATACTAGCGCTCTTCTTTCTAGCATATAAAGGATCATTCGGTAGCGCGTTTAGAGTATGGCCGTGTTAAGATAACGACCTATCATGCGTGCGCAGGTGCACGTACAAAATATATTTAGATACAGCCTCACTGAGGGAACTCACGATGCAACAGAATGCCCCGTGAGGTAATCCACGTATAAACTGAGAAGCAAACCCATTTTTTACCCCTTGTAAATAACGATAATTCAAAATGTTATAGCATATAATTATGGAAGAGTTATCAATTAAAATACGGAGAAAATTAAATCTGCATTACGTATATCACGAGTGACAAAAAAGACCAGCAAGCAGACTAATCTATCCTTCATCGATTCAATGCAGTTACAGCTGCTTTGTGTGCAATGCTCTACGTATATAGTAGCCAATTCGCTCGCGATTCGCCGCGGGAGCATTGCACGCACGCACCGATATACATGTAAGAAAGCCCGCGTGCTCAGCATGTACGATATAGCTCGCAGCGGTATATGGCCAGCAGCGAGCCTCCGCCGCGTATCGTAGACGGGAACAACTATATGCGCGATAATCATCTCTACGGAAAAATGATGAATTTTCAATTATGAATGTTGAGTATACAACACACAAAACTCGTCGAGCAGAGGCATAGTAGTAGCACTGCTGCTCATACACATATCCCCCATAGAGCGTATACGATAAGAAAGCAAAATATTAATGTCTTAATTAAGGCGCATTGCATTAGGCGCACATTCGGCATGTACAATTACTCGTTTTCCTTTTCCTTCCTTCCGCTTATTTCGAAAATTGAAGTTCGAGCCGCGGCGAGGCATTTCGCGTTTATATTAGAAGAGCGATCGGCTGCAAAAAAAAAAGGTTTGAGTTTGAGTTTCGAAGCGGCCGATAAACGCGATGGGAAACATGCAAATGATATCCTGCGCGTTCGGTAATACGGATGGTCTGATGAAATATGTGCCCGCGCGCGTAATGACCCTCTAACAACAACGACTACTGTATACTAGCGACTATAATATTCAGGGGAAAAGAGGGTTTATAACTGCATTACGGAGCACGGTAGAAAACGAATGGCACCTTTCGATAATACGTATATAACTTCACAGGCGAAGGTGCCGGTAAGGTACTCTTGGCATTCGCGAGTATATTGCATGTATAAAGGATAGCTGTGATCGGGTTACGAAAAACACTCTCTATCGTGTGTATATTTACACTGCACCGCTGCCGCTATAGTTACACGCGTTAGAGGCGGTATGTATGCACGAGAGCATTATCGAGAGTGAAAATCCAGATGCATACTTTATGATGAATGCTCCGCGGAGAGCACACAGGTGTGTGTATGTGTGTACAGCTATGTGCTATAAATGTTTGCGCTTGCGGTTAGAAAAAAAATGGACTCGCATTAATTTACTCGCTATTTATGCGCGAGATTACAGTCACTTTTGCGCGGCCTCTCTGGTAATGGGCTCACTCGCGCACACATAAACAGCGCCAAACGCGAGCATTATGTACTTTCGTTTCGTTAGATGCCGAAGGGATAACGCATTAACTGCTCGGGTGCATATACACATGCGTCGCGGCAATTGTTTCCTGCTGCTGCTGCTGCTGCTGCGATGGCCTTGTCGTTGTCGTCGCCCGCCCGAGTAGTCATGTTTCACATATTATAAACATAGAGCCATAAATGATAATTGACAAATTTCATTGCACTCATGAGAACCTGAGAGCCCTGACGAAATCGGACTATACAGGCTTGGGAAAAAAGGGTAAATATAACGATTTAATAGATTTGATCGTAGAAATTGTCCCTGGCGAGCGCCGCGATTTACCGCGTGGGTAAAAAGGAATGAGAAATCATTTCCATTGAAGATTGATACAATTTTTCCCGGCGGTACATTCAATCCTATGATTCCACTTCGAGTCTCTGCCAGTAGATGGCTAGTATCCTTATCTGTAAATCTGCAAGTGGTCAAGTCAAAGTAATACTACTTAATGCTCGATTTGGAGCTTGAAATGCTGAGTTAAGCGTTCTAACCTCGTTTTGCCCAGATGAATCTTGGTAAAATCATGTGACAGTTTAATTCACAAATTCAAATGAAAAATGATGCTCACGGCTAATAATTTTCATGATAATTCAAGCTACTGGCTAAAATAGATCCATTTATTAAAAAATCTATAAAATTTTTATAACATTACTCACCATTACTCTTCAACCAGAGCAATTCAATTACAAAAAATATCCAATTCACGAGAACGAAATATCTAAATAAAGTTAAAAACATAGCCGTCGTAACTAACCAAATAAGGATCGTTAATTCGAATAATCTACGAGGCTGGCTGGAAAAATGTTTATCGCCCTCATTTTCCACACCGAATTAAGTTTCGAGCACGCACTTCCGTACGCTCGTTTGGCTGCAAATTCGTACGTAAATGCAAGAGCGAACATCAACTGTAAATAAATTCTTCACTCGTGCGAGCGCTAAAAGAGGCAAAAAAAAATTTGGTCGTCTTAATTAAGTGGTTACCGTATGATTCTGCATTGCATTAATTCAATAAGTAACTTCATTAATACGGATCTGCTGTCGTGGCGCTTCGGAGCAAGCGATTGTTAGTCGTATCAATTATAAACTGGTTATGACATTTTTTTGTCGGTATAAATTAAATAAGTTGTGGGCTTTTCTACAAATGATCAAAGTGAAAATTATATTGAAATATTAATGAATTCGCGAGAAACGTTTTCCAAGCTAGAACGCGTAAAAACTTCAGCGACATGTCGAAAGTTGAGAATTTCAGTTTTATTCTCTATTTTCATTAAAATTTTCGATCGATCAAACGCTGCTGTACATGAATTTTACAACGTACACGCGTCAATTGTCCTGGAGGACAAAGATAAAGTGCGATAAAAAAAACTCATTATAAATTGGTCACGGTGCATTGCAAGAAAACGGGGCGCAAACAATGAAAACAGAAGCTGAGGCGAATTATTACAACGCGTTACCACGCACCACCGCCACGCCACGGCTTGTATAATTTGTCCGCGCGCGTATACGCGAGAGAACACAATCTTTTTTTTTTTTTTACGAAACTCGAGATTTACTTTTTATGCGCGCGACTCATTTAAGTCGCATATAAAATTATACATTGTGCGTGCATGCGTGTAAACTCGTTCATTGTTGCAGCTGCAGCGGACATGAATAGAAGTATATTGTGGTAGACTTGCAGCAAGAGAGAGATGTGAGAGTAATCGCATGTGTTTTGACACATGGGTGGAGATCTTCTCGATTGTTTTAGACTGAAAAGTCTCTGTATACGCGTCATGATGTTTTTTTTGTTGTCTGGTTACTTTTCCAATTCGAAGTGCTTATCCCAATCGGAAGCTATCCTACATGTTATTTCCTTTCGAAAAAGTATATAATTCACCAGGAAACGCCGAACGAAAACGACGTGCGTGCGATAACGGAACGTAATCTCCGACTCGGATCTCGCTCCGAAGGATCTGTAGTTTTTCTCGCCGATTGTAAGCAGAAGCGTATCTTACTCCAACACGTGCGTGCTATAGCCGATTTCTGAATTCCATTTCGCGTGTTTTATTCAAGCTGAAATCGCATCACACACACACGAGGCGTGGCGCGCAACAACTGCTCTCGTTTTTCCTTAAATATTTATAAAGTTATTATTACAACACGAGATAATTATAGCTCTGGGGAATAGAGCACGAGTTAATTTTTTCTCTTTTCCTTTATTTTTCATTCTTTCTTTTTTTTTTATGAAATTCGCTCGCCCATTCCATTATTATATTCGGTACACACGCGCGCGTGCGCGCGAGTTATAAGCGCGTAAAAATGTGATATCAACACTCCGCCTAGACGCTCGCAACAGCTCTTGATTGTTACGCGTGCCTTTGATATTTCGACGCCTTCTGCTGCTATGCGCGCCGCACACGTTGAAATTAAAATCATGTACGCGGCGATATATATATTATACGCGAAGCTCCTTTCATACAGTTTTCTCGTCGTGTACACGTTATACGTGTAATTCGCTCGACTGGCTGAAGTACTACCACTGCACATATTTACATCGCCACGCAACGCGGAAAAATAGAAAGAAAGTTTCATTTTTTTTCCTACGTATACATACGTCAAAGTCGCATTCGCGCGTATATAATGTAATTTGCGCGCGGGTGTGTGCGTGCGCAAATTGCGCGTCTTTAAATACACGTTAGAGCTATATTATAAGCTATTTTCGCATAGCGATGATGCACGCGCGCGCAATGTTTAGCTTTTCATCGCGATATTAAGTTATGCAAATCGTAATCGTTATCATAATCGCGTAGAGCTGCTACGTATAATATGGTACACATGGTCTGTGTGAATCGAGTTTAAATTCATTCAAATTACATGCATTATTTTATACACATTTACCCCGAGATTGCAGTTACACAAAAGATATAATATTACGTGTAATATCAAAGACAATGCGATATTACGAGCTGTTACTTTGTTTCGAATATACATTATTATATACTTGGCAGACGTGTGAGTGCTAATATATCGATAATCTATATGTACCACAATGCATGACTTATTTTTATTTTTATTTTCCAGACGACTTGTCGGTGGACGAGACTCGCTTCGATTATCCAAAGTATCCAAAGAAGTACGTGCTGACGAGGCCGACGAAGCATCCACTGCTGACGCTCATCTATCCTCATCAGACCCAC
>CACVKI010143630.1:49867-81869 GCA_902732785.1 Trichogramma evanescens | reverse complement strand
GATCGAAAATGGACGTTTATACCGGAAGTGGGGGGTAGGAGGGGGGAGGGGGTCTAAAATTTTGGTTTTGGGACCCTTTTATGATGTACTATAACATACCAACATTTCAAGAAAATCCGTGAACCTCGTCCGCAGGTTTATTTGAAAAATTCTGAATTTGACCCATATATATACGTGCCAGAGAGAAAGAGAGCCCATCGGGCCTCTTGAGAAGCTGCACACAGGTATATATATAATATAGGTGGACGTACACACACACATGTAAAAGCTGCCATGCCTTGCTAGATATCGAGTCTGTGCCGTTGCTGCAGCTGTTGTCGTTTCTTCTTTCTTTCTCTCTCTCTCTCCGCGCCGAGAGCTACCTCCGATCTATACGTTATGCACTATATCTTATGCTACTACTCCTTGCACCGTTGCTGCTGCTGCTGCTGCTATTCCCCTCCTGCTCTCCTGCTCGCGAGACCCCACTCGCGAAACTTTCCTCGTTGTCTCTTTCGCTCCGTCTTGTGATCCTTCTATATACACAACACGCGTGCACACGCACATATATATATATATACGATCTCTTGTCGTCCTCGTAGACGTCGTCGTCGTCGTCGTCGCGTCGGGGCCCCGGTGTGTGTACCTACATATACACGCGTTTTATGTATTCTATATAGATACGCGAGCGAGAAAGAGACTATATACACGAGAGAGCCTACCTGGCGGGCCTCTCTCGACCAAGTCACGAGAGTATATATAATACACACACACACGCACGCACACACCGACACGAAGAGAGGGGCCCTATATACGCGTCTCGTACCGGAGGCTCGAATCAGTCGCTCGTTCGCCAGCACGAGCCTCGCATCGTCTCGCAAAACATATCATCCATCTATATACCATTCGTGCAAAACACGCGTTTGTTATTGTTACACTTTTTTTGCTCAACTCGATATCATTTCGAATTCGTATATCGATACCGGTGGTGCGCGTGTGGTATAACGATCGAGGAAACACACAAATCCTTGGTACTTGTGCGTGCGATTATTTTTCGAGTTTTCTCTTTGTTGATAAACATTTTCCAAAAAAAAAAACGTGATTGTCACGCGCACAGTATCAAAAAAAAGGACGTAAACAAGAAGCGAGGATATCGCCGCTCGTTGCAATCGTCACACTGGCTCTTTGCTGCTGCTGCTGTGTGTTACCGCAATCGTAATTGCCGCTGTGTGTCGACGACGACGACGACAACTGTCACACAACTTCGTATAACAACAGCGGCCTCGACTTGCGACGTTTTTCGAGAGACACAGGTGAGCACTGCTGCACTGCACACTTGACAACGACCACGACGACGATGATCGACTCGCGTATTATATATTTACGCACTGCCGCGTATGTACGGATGCACAGCTGCGCCGGGGCCTGCAGTTTCTTCTCTCTTCCGGGCCGCCGCGACTATTGTTTTCCAGCGACGAGATCGTAACCGGTCGTCGTCGTGACACGGAAAAATCGGTTCCTGCGCACCGACAATTGCCCCTATGCGAGAGAGTGAGAGAGCTCGATCCCCATCTCTCTCTCTCTCTCTCGCTTTCTTCTTTATCTCGCGGTATACATGCAGACTCGTTTCTCTCGTCGCTGCGCCGCTGCTGCTGCTCGTGCAGACACTATCGTAGCCAGCGAGTCTCGACGGATTTTCCTTTATATACCTAGGATCGGCGTACATATATCGGCCGACGTTTAAGCTCCTCTCGAGTAAACGTAAATAAAAGAAATACATTATATTCATCCGATTCAAGGATCTATATAATTATCCAGTCGTGCGAGATCGTTCGCTTTTGAAAGATATAGGTACATTTGATAGCTGCGCAGACAATTCGTGTATTATATATTATATGCAATTGCGATCGATGCACGAAACGCGCGTGTATCATAAAAATTGACAAAATGATATTTCCTTGGAAATTGATAGATCCGATATTCACCGCGTGTGCGTGCGCGAAGGTTGGAGCCGCAGTAGTAATGCGCTATATATCTCGCTTTGCAAAAATAAAAAAATAAAAAAAAAATGAAAAAGAACTGCGGCATACGGCATGAACACGCGAAACCGCGTGTACAGTAGCACACCACGCGAACGCACACACAGACATCCTCGTGTTTTGTTTTTTTTTACTTCTCTTTTTGCATTTATAATTATTGGACAATTTTCTTAGAAACGCATGCACACATATAGTGCCTTATATATATGTATATAGAGTCACGTGAATCTGTCCAGTGCACGCAGAGCCTAGTGCATGCGCAAATATAATACATGTATACATCGCACCGTAGACGCGCGAGGCTAATTAGCACGAGTACTCGCGCGCACGAGAGTCGATATCTCGCGTTATTATTATACTTTGTGCTCGCGCGCGCGAGCGAAATGCAAACATGCAAATATGCCTCGATGTATGTGTAGCCGCTGTGTTATATACCAACGTGGTGTTATATACATTTCTACGCGAACAAGACATGCTGCTGCTGCACGTTGCGGCCTGAGTGAAATTTATTCGGAACCGATATTTCACTTTTACTCTCGCTCTCGAAATCGGCTTATGTGCACTCGCATACACACACACAGTTGCATATTGTAACAGGCTCTGTGTGCGAGCTCGTGCGCTCAGGACGTGCGCGAATTTTAATGCCCCTCATATCGCGCAGCGAGCGAGAGATATAGAGACGTTTTTACACCGACGAGAGCAGCAGCATGTTATAACAAAACCGAGCAGCTCGCACTGTATGGTCCGATCAGCTGCAGCAGCAGCAGCAATGACGTTAAAAAATTTTTAATGCCCTTCGCGCGCCCTGATCGTTAATCTTGCATAATTGCGCGCGCCATCGCCGCTGCAACACGTATACACCGGAACACAGCGGCGGAAATTCGCTTCTACAATATTTCTCTCTCACTCGTTGTACACCCAACTTTTCACTGTGTGGTTTGCAGTATAACATACGCGTCAAGGATCACGCGCCTGTCACACGCACACACACACACACACACACACACACACACACACATCACGTATAATATAAATATCTACACGGTTATATGGTAATATAATTCAAGCGATGATGCGTTTCGCGCAAAATTCACGCGTGTAATATCGCGCGCGGCTTATAACTATTTGCGCGCCTATATGGATTTATCGTTTCAATAACGTATTAATGACGCGCCAATCGCGAGTGTAAAACGGACACGTAAATAAGTATGGGTATGCGTTGGCGTATACCCGTGTCCTCGCGTGTCCTGTAACAATACCGCGACGTATTCGAACGTATAAATTTTTGTTTGATTTTTTTTTCGTTTTTTTTCCACGCGATGAGCGCGAGCGCGTTGATTTTCCGTTCTGTACTGTAATGCGGAGCCCCGCGCTCGCTCGCGCGAGAAATGTTACGATATCTCGTATATCCACACAACGAGAAGTTGGCGCAATAGTTTTTTTTTTCCTTTTTTTTTGTTCTCTGACACGGAGCCTAGCTTAATTGATTTTAACGCCTATTTACCATATAAAATTCTCTTCAATGAGTTGGGAGCTTTCGTTGCGTATGCGCGCGGTGTTTAAAAAACGAAACAAAAAAAATAAATAACAAAAACCGCGGAGGGCTACGTATACGCATCGAGTCTTTAAACGACGATGATTTATTGTTTGTATTGCTTTTCAACAATTCGAAAGTTTCGTACATTATAAACATCATGCATGCGTGTGTGAGTGTATATGCGCCGGGCATTAAACTTAATTCACGTTGTAGCCGGCTATACATATACACGATGATCGCAATCGTCGAGGAAAACGAGAGAGAAAAAGAGAGAGATGAATATCAAGTTCACGCTTTCGAAAAAGTTGGAGTATCGACGGAAGTCATTTCTACTATACATAATACGCCGTTGCTGCTCCTGCTGCCTCGATGTACAGCTCATTATACAGCTCGTATTGTGTATTAGAAAACGACGATGTGAGGCAATTGCCTCTCATTGCATGCTCGTGTGTGTGTATGTGTACTTTAGACATCGTGTTTTTATTTTATTTATTTTAACTCCTCTCCTCTGCATTTTTTTTTCGTTGTTTTTAACGCAACGTGTACGTACGTATAACGTTTGAGCTACTTCGTGCCTAACGAGTGACCCACATATTTATATTGACGCAAGTAATCGCGGTAAATTTAGACGCGGTATCTCTCCTTCTTTTCTGCAGCAGCAGTCCAACTGCTTAATAAATCGAATAAGCTTTTCGTTGCTCTCGTTCGAGAATGAATAAATTCATTCGTGCGCCGATATTTAATTTATATTTTGTATCGTGAATAATCACGACTTGATGGAATATAACGTCCAAGTCAGCCGCCTCCCAACCCCAGCTGCCAATCGCGCGTGGCCGCAGATGCTCGTTTAATTCTCGCGCGCAATTAAGTGCGCGATAATAATGTACAACAATAAAAGAGAGAGACAGAGAGAGAGAGAGAGAGAGAGAGAGAGAGAGCTTGCAAATAAATGCTCGAAACAGACGGCAGTAGCTGCTTTAACGTCGAATGCAGTGTTTGCGTTGCTGCGCGCGCGATAAACGTCGAGTGCAATTAACGGGAGGGCAAGTATTGCTTATAGATCGGACGCGTATACACGTATACAGCAGCGAGGCCGCGCTATTATTAACACACGGACACACATACACAAGTAGTATAATAGTCGTCGTCGTCGTCGTCGTCGTAGTCGTGGTCGCGCGCGGGTGGCACGGAGGAGATGGCGGTGGCGCGAAGGCACTCGTTAAATACTTCACATCGAAGGGTTGCTCTCTCTCTCTCTCTCGGCTAATGCCCCTACTCGCGCTATGGCGCTAATGACATTTTCCCCGATAAATAGTCCGCGCGCACAAGCCACACGAGAGAGGACTACGTATATATAGAGATATATGGGATGCTCTAGCTGCTGCCGTGCGGCGCGTGCAGTCGCGGAGTTTTCGAACTTTATATAAAACGGCGGCGGCGGCGCATCCATCTCGAGCCGTGCGAAGGATTATTACTTATATATACCAGAAGCATAAGCGTATATAATAAACCGTATTCATCCGACTCTTGAGCTGCACTGCCGCGCGCGCGATCGTGTAATCCCGCGCTGCGGCTGAATTGATCAGTTTCAAAGGATATGATCCTTTTAACGACCGAAGCCATCGCGCGAGGGCCATCTTCTATGAGAAGATCCGTATTATGTATATAGCGCACGTCGTACAGCGCGAAATATACGAGGCTTATCAAAGCGTATAATGCTTAATGTGCATGCGAGAGCAGAGTCGAGGCAAGTCGTGATCGGACACTGGGCGACAGGGGAGGAATAGATAAACCGGGAACGTGGTTATTGTTACACCCGTGCGGCAATGACAGCCGCAATGCGTTGCGTAATTAGAAAATTACGCGGCTAATCACAGTTCATACACTGCTAAAAATGTTAGCATTCCCGAACTAGCAAAATGTTTTGTTTTATAAGTTTTCTTTATTTGGATTTCCGGAGATACATACAGAGCGCGTGCGCAGCACGGTTTTTTCTGCAGTTGTATTTACAGTTTATATGACTTGTTTAGGCGCCCATGCTTCCACTAGCCTTATACAGGTTGTTTAATTACACGTTGCCTTGTCCGGCAATTTTAAACATCATTCAAGTGTTAAACAATAATTTTGTTGATTTAAATTAGCTACGGTACTTATACAAATATTTTCACTTTGCCACTTGCAGATTTACAGATAAAGGTACTCGCCATCTAGTGGTGGGGAATCGTATTAAAAGCAATGTATGAAATTCTGTTTCAAAGCATTTTTTGTGCAGCTCATATAGAAAAATAAATCAGCTTTTACATTTCATGTAAAAGTAGCCGTTGATAAAATTCAGTATCGGTTAATTCAATTGTATTGTCTGATTTTACATCAAATCTGAGGTTTTTTAACAGGACGTATCTTCATATTACCAAGCAAGTCGAAAATTATATCGAAAACCTAAAAATATAGGATAGTAATGGACCGCAGACGCATGACCCCAATCGACCTTCTTCTTCGACTTTTAAACGTTCAGCAAGACGTGAAGGAGAATAAAAATAATTCTAATAATTAGTTGCACTTTCAGAGCGTATGAAATATAAGTATATATGCGGGCGCGTCTAGGGTCCGTTTTTCCTGCAGTGCGGATGCAGCAGCACCAGAATTACGGGATGTAATTTGAAAAAAGAAGAAGAAAAAAAAACGCAAACTCGACGCTATTTGGACAAGGCTCGTTTCGTCTCTAAATTGCGACTTTTAAGTTCTTCCGACCCCTTGGGATTCTTTGCGTAGCTTAGAATTTCTTCTTTTTCTTCTTTTTATCTGCCGAGTTCCATTTGCAAAGCGCTATGAAACGCGTGTAACGAGTTACAAATTTCAATTTCTAACTCGATGTACTTCAACGTTGCTAAATATGTAATTAATTTATCAATATTTGGTATCTTTTTGCTGTTTAGCCATAGCGGCATCCAATTAATTTTGATTGGGCTAATAAACTCGAGCATGTACTTGTCAATTTAGAACCTCGAACGCGACAATGACAATAGTGCAAAATAATTAGGTAACGTAACAATAATTATAATTCAAAAAACATAACAAAAAACGAAACACTAAGAAATTCACTGATAGAATAATCGAATAATTCGAGGAAATTATATAAGAAAATTTAATAATAAAAGCATCGCAGAGCCCGCGTTATACGATATACAATAAGGCACGGGTCTATTACTATATACATAAGCTTGCGTAAAACCGCATTTAAGAGGTTCGTGAAATCAGCGCCTAACTTCGTTCTCCTTTTTTTTTTTCATATAAAACTTAATGCAATGTGCGGCGAGGTTTGAGAGATGAAAAAAAAAAATTTATATGAAACGAGGCACGTTATCGTCATTGACGCGGCGAGTCATGACAGAGAGATAGAAAGACACACACGCGGACACACACAACCCGGTGTATAATACCCAGCGAGCCCCATAAGAGTGAAAAACGACAAAAATTAAGCCGCAGCCCGAAGTAGCTCTTTCTCGCGCAGGCGAGGAAATCTTGCTGCACTACACGGCGCAGCACAACAGCTGCCTCT
This sequence comes from Trichogramma evanescens, assembly GCA_902732785.1. Classification (NCBI taxonomy): domain Eukaryota; kingdom Metazoa; phylum Arthropoda; class Insecta; order Hymenoptera; family Trichogrammatidae; genus Trichogramma; species Trichogramma evanescens. Next base: position 74,755 of record CACVKI010143630.1, on the reverse strand, counting down.
AAGGATTTTAGCCGCGCGCGCGCGTGCATTAGCCGTCCTTTTAGTCTGCACACGAGTGCACTGCGCAGCTCTATACGGCTTCTCGGAAGCATATACTTTTATAATATAAATATATAACGTGCGGACTAGAGTGTCTTTTAACCGCGGCTGTGTGTACCCCACACAAGCTCCATGCGGTATGTATCATGTATAAACTCGCGTATATAGAGACAGAGAAGAAGAAGAAGCGCATTTACGGTACTACCGCGTGGACGCAAACCGCTCGTCGGTATACGTGCGTATACGTATATTATTAACGAGGCGGCGTTAGAAGTTTGAGTTCTTTTCATTTTTTTGCGAATCGTAACCAGTAATAGCAGCTGTAGAAAATCTTCGTTCGTTGCTTAAAACGACTTAAATAACTCAACACTTCTAATTCTACTGCGTGAAAAATTTTTTTAGCTTGCCCGCCATCTAGAGTTCCATTGGTATATACTATTTCCTACTCTGTTACAATGTGTATTGTACTTACATAAATATTCGATTGCGTTTACATTATATATAAAACAAAATAAAGTAAAATTATCGATAGAATATCCAATGACGAAGATTATTGAAAAAATATGCTTCATGTCATAAATCCAGAAGCATTCCTGTTGATAAACTAGTAGTCAAGTTAGTACATTTTCAAAACTATGTCTCTCGTTTCGTGTTACCATTACAACGATATAACATCATCGAAATTCAAATTTTCCATTTACTTAATCACGCTCATCATCGATCCACAAGTAAAACAGGAATCGGGAGTGACAAAAAAATTCACCCCACATATACGCATTCTACACCACGACGGGTCCGCGCCTTAATTGGCTATATGACGTCGTAGCGTACTACCTACGCCAACGCACGATTTATATAAACTCTGCTGCGCTGCGTGGACCTCTTGCCTCTTTTCGCGCCTGATGCGTGTATATATACGAAACAGGACTGTAAATATAACACGAGACAAGCTCGTACCCCCTCCAAGTCTTTTTTTATTTTTATTGCCAGACACAAAGGCTTCTCCCGGGCCCTCACTTACGGCGCCCGCGGAGACAAGTTGTTTCACCGCTGTAATGAGCGCTGCACTGCTCCGCGCACTACTTCGTACTACTGCCTACTACTGCATATAATGCAAACGCGTTAATTGGATCCCGAAACTCGTTGTTGTCGCGCGAGCGTATACGCCTTCCCTCTGTATGTGCCAGTAGTGTCCAGTGTCTTTTCTCAGCGCGTTGCAAGGGGGATGGAGATTATTATAGTTGTGCAGGATCGTCGCCTCCCGTAAACTGTTCTTTTTTTGCGGCGTTTTTTCGACAAAATTTAGTTTGTAGCTTTATAACAATCCGTTGGTTTAACGAACTTTGCAATAAATCAGCGATAATAATCGACACTTATACATGCCCAATATAGTGTTGAGCACTACACACACATAAAAGTAAAAATCGCGAAAGGATTTCTGCGGCGTTATTAGAAAGTGCTCCTCTCAATTTTTCCTCTCTCTCTCTCTCTTCCCTCTCCCACTTCTTGTATTTTTCACGTATAAACTCGCGGAGAGTGCGGAAAGTCAAGCCGTTTATATGTAATGCATACACGCTACACACGTAGTGGCGGTTTTTCTGCGTGCGGAGAGAGAGAGAGAACGGAAAGTCGGGTCTCGAGCTACTACTATAGCTATACTCGCCTGCGATATTCGCGCCTGTTTAGTCAATTTCAATGGTTACATTTATAATGTACAACATTATAAAAAAATGTATTATCCACACGAGTATATAAAACGCACGTAACATAATGGAGAGCTTAAATCGCGCGCATTATGTTATACGCTATATGGACTGCCAGTACAGGTATAGTACGTGTACATAATGCACGTGTAGTGTTCGAATTAGGTGTGTAAAGGAAACGTCGAAAGTACCTACAGCGCAGACATCCCGAGCACGAGTTAGTTTTCGCGAGAGTGAGAGAGAAAGAGAGAGCTGTATCATGTCAGACGCGTCTAATTTACAGTGCAAATCTACAGTCGCGGATACAAATGAGAGCTGATGTTAAATATATAACACAGTCGCTCTCTCGCGATTATATACATGGCGGTACAACCGACACACTGTTCGTTGGCAAATGCGCTCGATGTAAGTTAGCTAAATGCACATACAAATACACGCCTAGCACTGAGCAGCAGCAGCAGCAGCAGCAGCATAATATATATTTCAGGTACACTTATACGTACGCGCCGAGGAGTACTCGTTACAGCGATATTCGCGCTTGGATTTCTACCTATATAGAGCGTACGGCGTTGTCGCTTTGTCTCTAATGCGGTTCGTCGTTCTGCATCTGCTGTTACAGCTCCAGTGAATTCGATCGCGCGCGCATCTGCACTTGTCGCGCGTCTGCCGAGCTGCCTGCCAGCAGCCGCTTGCGAAAACTGTATAATCGGCGCCGCGATTAACTCTCGAGGCATTTCTAATGCCTCGATAACACGTGTGCATTATATATGTATAGTTGGCAGTCCAACCGTGCATGTATGTACGTATCGAAATTTCGCTCGAACGAGTCCGAATAATAATCCATCGCACGAACGACTGCTCGCGCGCAGATATGCGCGCGGCCTCATATAGCATATATTTCAATACGTTTAACACACAGGTTCTCTCTCTGTTGAATTTGCCATGTCAAAAAAAAAAAAGATCAAAAAAATATCAGAGAACTCGAGTTAGCTGCTTGCCGAACTGTCGAGATCGATGCCAAGCCACTCTATATAGATATAGGCAATATACCTATACCAATATATAATAAAGCCATAAATCCTCGTGCGTTCATGATCCGCGGCGCCTGTAATTATACTGCCGTGTGCTGCACAAAAGGCCTATATAGGCAACTGCATGCACCGCGCAAAGTGTACGTGTGTCTGAGTGTGTCTGATTCTTTTAAGCAGATATAATGGTAAAGAGTCGTCATAGATATATAGATAGGTACACACACGACGACGGCGGCGCCTCGATTTAAAGAGCGCCGATTCGAGCTTTTTTCCGGTCTCTTTCCTACTGCTGCTACTACTAACTCCCTAGCTGCAGATATACTACTGCAGGAGAACTGACCTATAACTCGATCATTCAATTTTTCAACTTCTCCTATGTATATATTCATCGTGCAGCAGCAGCAGCAGCAGCTGCGAGACTGGAAGCGAGGCGAGTCGCGCGAGCGGTGTCAATTGCATTTGCACGGATCGGAGCGAGGCGGAGCCCATGGTACACTGGCGCCTAGGCGCTTGGAAAAATGTTCGCGAGCTTTCAATCCTCTATACATATGACTCCGTTAATCAACTCCGACGTAATTCAACTGCGTGAGCAGCGAGGATCGGAGGTGCTTTTATACCAGTGCGATAAGCCTCTACCGACGACGAAAAATGTACACCGAATGAGCCCACTACATCAGTTAGTTTGTCTTCGCTGGTAGCAATGCTCAACATTCGATGGCTAGTTTTTTGACAACGGAATATTTCCTTGAATATAAAAAGGTTATTGGTGAATACATACAGCTAGAAAGGAATTACTTCGATGTATGATGAACCAGCTGGTATTATTCATTTAACGACCTTTCGACAGCATAACTCTGTTCTTTGAAGGTGAAAGCCTATTCGTATACCCCTAACTATGATTTTTATAAATATACAAGTGTCGATGAAATAAACCATTTAACAATGTACCTGTTAAGGTCAATGTACATCGATGGTGAGGAAAATTGTTATTACGGAGAACTTCTTTTATCGCTGATAATAATGGAACAGCGATTGTTAAAAGAAATTCAAACAAGGAATTTTCCATAATCATTTCATAACGATTACATAAAAATACTGATTAATTCATTCCTACCCGTAAACATTGAGAAAGATGTAAGAAATTTGAATATGAACACTTCCAACTAATTCCATACAAAACTATATAGTTGTAACGTGAACATTTTTATCGGTGCTTCGACTTATATAATTATTTTGGGTATATATTGATTTACGGGTAAAGGTACTTGCCATCTAGTGGTGGAGACTTAAACTAGTAATATCGTATAAGATTGGTTGAAAGTTGGTCTACATTTTAGGAAACAGCTAAATTATCGTTTTCAATTCATTTAACAGAAAATGGTAATATATTTTAACTAATGTTAGAATGTCATTTTTGATCATGAGTCCATTATCAAGGTTCAGCACTTTTAACATTGTTATAGAAATCGTGCGAGCAGCTAATGCTTTTGTCGCATCGTGTTCTCGATGATTGAAACGTATAATAATAATAATAATAATAATAATAATAATAATAATAATAATAATAATAATAATATAATAATAATAATATAATAATATATAATAATAATAATAATAATAATAATAATAATAATAATAATAATTATTATTATTACTATTATTATTATTATTATTATTATTATTTGTCGAATAATTATTATTATTATTATTATTCTACAACTCTCTCGCGCACACGTGGCTTGTTTGCTTTATGCAGTATAGTATAATACGCACACATACATAGGGTGAGACGTTATGATCGCGTATGTGCATGTAGTCCAATGGCCCAGTGACTTCCTGCGCTGGCTAGACACTGACACTATGCAAATCGATCCGACGCGCGTACATATACACGCTCTGCACACGCCCGACACAAGCCAAAGAGATAGAACGAGAGAGAGAGAGAGAGAGATAGTGTCTACTGTAGGCTTCCTACCTACTCCAAGTCCTATATAAATATATAACACACGTGAACACAGAGAGCGAGTATGTATATGCACCTTTATATGTATATTACATACATTTAGGCAAAATTGTGGCCCATGTACCACGTTCTCTCTTGTTTTATAACTCTTTCGGCCCCCCTCGACAGGTGGGGAGCGGAGAGAGAGAGAGGAGAAACTTTCGACGATATCTTTTTATATTAGGAAGCAAAAGATCTACCAAACTTGCGAAACTTCGGCATGTATATTCTATGTAGAGCACTATGGAGCGTACCGGCCCGCCTTCCTATTTTTTTCTTTCTTCTTTTTTTTGCTGCTTTTATAACGAGCGTTGACACGGCAACGGTTGAATATTTTTTCCTCGCGGAGATTATTTTTCGACAAAGGCCCGCGTTCAGAATGTCTCCGTGTACACGTAACATGCCTTTTATTGTTTCAATAATCGAAAGTCATCTAGGCGAAAAAAAATAATAATAAATGAGATAACTTGATTATCTAACGTCATTGATCGAATTCGTTGAATATCCTCCGGAAACATCGATCAATAAAATAATAATAATAATAATAATCGTATTTCCTATATAAATCCAAGTCTCATTAACTCGAATAAAAACACTGTTTCTTTTTTTCGCAGGATACGGCAGAAGGAATAAGAAAGGAAGGTAGTAATAAGTAAAGGCGATCGCGCAAACATGGAGTCTTGGCTGAGCGACGTACAGCGCGTGAGAATTCCACGGCCGAAATTCGGCAGCGGCAACTCGGTGCGCCGCTCGAACTCGAGCGCGGCGCCGCACAACAGGCCGGAAGTGAGGCAGGCCTCGCAAGAGGTGGCCAAAGCCACCGAGGAGCTGCGACAGGCGCTCCAGGACAAGCTCTGATCGTCACGCACCCCCTCAATCATCGACCATCACCATCCCCGAGACATTCGATTATCGATAAATATATTCATTACGAATGACATGCAATATCCCTAATATTGACACCTCGCTAAAAAAAAATATCGCGCCGGAAGATAGCTGAGCAACGAATGCCACATCATTCCTTTAACTTTAAGATAATTTTACGTACTTTTTCATTCGAGTACACGAATTGAAATGAAAAAAAATGTGTGAACCAATTTCAGTCATGTATGTGTAATCGATCGTTATAATTTTATTTTTGTTCTTGCATAAAAAAAGCTCACCTTCATCGAGGTATATTGAATCATTAAACTCGATTTATTTTCGGAAATTCTGACAATTGCATTATGAATCTGATTTATAATCGTCATAAGGTAATAATAATAACAAAAAAAAAAATGAATTGTACCACGAACATTGTATCGCTTTTCGATTTTTTCATTAATTTCTTACACGTGTAATCATAGAATAATGAACTTACGTTAATGAATTGAAAAACTGTTACAACGGATTATTATAATGTATACTTTTACGACATTTTGTAAATATTATTTTTAATTTTTATTAATTTTTTTTGTTCATTCACTCATCGCTGCTTCATCGCACAAAGCCGTATTTGCATATTGAATGAGGTCTGATATAATAAAAAAAAATATCACGTTACTCAGCGAGTACAAAGCATAGCATATTATAAACCATTTGCTTGTCAAAATAAACTCAATCGAGAAATCTTACGTCGATCCTCTTATTTATGTTCAGCAAATTTCCCCCATTTACACACCGAGAGAAGCTTGCGTCGAAGCGCCGAAGGATTGTTTGTGCAATTTCGACTCTCTCTCTCTCTCGAAGTTGAATACAAGATCAATAATTTAACGTTCCTACCCAACAAAGCTCGTCGTGTCTTGCGTCTTCTCGCAAGCTCGCGGTATAGTAGCTTGTTTGCCGAGCTTTCGCGTGTAAGCTCCGGCAACAATTAAGAAAAAAAAAGTTGCAGCAGCAGCACACCGAAGATGCCGATATACTATATTTCGAGGCAAGTTTCGAGAGCTTCTGTAAATTTTGACGTCGAGAAGCTGTGTGCCGCGCTCCAAATTTCGAACTATACATTTTCTTCTGCCTTGCATCGGCCATGTCAAAGGGTAATTATCGGCCCGGAAATTGAGCTTCGTGTAAATAAGTAAACGATCTTCGAACGGCAGCGCGAGGGCAACAACAAAGTTCTTACAACTCGCGAGGGTCACGATGATTTTGCATTGTAATGGCGCGCGTTATTACAATTACAGCCGCGTGCGCCGCAGAGGTCGCGTACTTACTGTAACTAGCATGAGCTATATCGATCCACCCCAGCGCGCAGAGCAGTTTTAGTATATACTACTACTCGCATGCCAAATGCGCGCTAATTAGCACGCAACATCGGGTCGCCGCGAGGCAGTTCTAGACTCTCGCCGCGGCGTATATAATGTGTGCCCTTTTCTGCGGTGCACGGTGTAAATTGAACGTTTTTGTAATAGTCTCTAGTTGTCGGTGCGGGGGGAGCCTAGACAATGCATCGTAGTGCATCATTGTCATCGTCGTCGTCGTAGTCTGCCGCACGATCGTCGGCTTTTGACCGGAGACGCACTGGATTGTATTTTCTTTTTCTTTTTTTTTTTAAGCTTATGGAAGCTGTCATTCGTGTAATACTCGGGTCTCTCTCGCGCGCGTTTTAATTTTTTTTCTCTTTCCCTTCCCCGAAGGGGAATTAATCATGTCATGTCACACCGGTTCGTATACAAAAGACAGATAATAAGCCGTACAAACGTCCGTAAATAAGCAGATCGCGATATTATGGTTGCTCCGAGAATTTATCGTTTAATTAGCTCTTGCCCGTCTTCGTGAAGGCTTCATACTTTTCATCCTTACGTATTTACGAGTGATTTGCAAGCGCGCTTCTCTTCGTTTGATTTTTTTTTGCTCTTCTTTTTCCCGCTCGCGAACGTAAATACCCCGATGTTGTGTAGTACACGCGTGCATGAAATTTAATGCAGTAATAACTTCAACGCGGCGCGCGCGCGCGAGTTTACAAATACACGAAGTATACATGCAACTTTTCGCGAACGTATAATGGCCAAGTTTTCCCGTGAATTTTTTTTACCCCAAAAATCGTAAATAACAATCTTATTTTTTCTTTCGGTCTTTGCAAGCACGGGTCGGGGCTTTGTTTCTCGAGGAGATCGATCAATGGAGTCAGCGGCGGCGGCGTTTGCAACGGCGCGTTGCAGGAAAGTATAAATAATCCTAGAGACGTTTTACAAAGGAGAGATTAATTTGACACGCGGCAAAATCACTCCGAGCAGCCGCTGCAGAGCGAGAAAAATTCTCGGAGTATTAAATTTCCGCCCTCGAGACTCGAGGCCGCGCGCTGTGGCGCGAGTGGAGCCGGTCCGGACTGGAGCGAAGGAACAAACGGAAAATACTTTCAAGAAAAGCAATCGCCCGACGTTTAGAGCTCTGTCGCTTTCGCTATTACAAGCTCTCTGGCGTTGCTTTGTTTGTTTACACTTCTTTTTTTTTCACCCTCTTAGCCTCTTACATTTTTTTGCTCGCCCTTAAGCAATGGTCCAATTAATACTTGCAGTCGATAATAACAGTTGATTAAGTCGCGAATTACCAAAGCGTGTGTCCTGGGTATACATACGCTCTTTTATCGAGTCGGAAATAACATCGTTAGGAGCATGAAAGTACAAGGGCTGGAACCCGATCGAGATTTAAAAAGGTGTTGGTGGATTGTTTTTTTCTTGCAATACAAGATCCAATTAAAAACAAATGTTCTGCGCGATTTGAATATTCTAATGATTAAAAAATATTGTATAGGATCGAACTTGAAACGTATAACTATATAATTGATCTGATCACTATAGTTTTTAATTAAACCTATAACTAATATCCAATAACTAAGTAATACTACGTTTACTGACTAACCCATATTTACCTTCTATTTCACGATGATAATACTATAAATTACAATCTCATTTGTACATTTCAAAGAATTTTTATCGAGTCTAAGATCTATAGAAATTTTTATAATGAAGCTAACTTCAACTAGAACTTTACTGCCGACAATGACGACAATAACGAAGTGCTAAGATTCACATTTAGTCGAGGTACAAAAATATATATGTGAATTTTATTTTAATAAAAATAATGATCTAAGCTCTCTCTTACAGTAATAACTTACTCTCACATACAGTTTAAATAATGAGCGAAAAATATATTTATCTTCATTATTTTTTTTTTCGTCTAGCTTAGAGGAAAATGGAGAGAAAGAAGAAAAAAAGCTTTCTCGAGAAACTCACCAAATTGTCGGCCAGTAAATGATGATGTTGATAGTTTCTGCGTCCACCTGGCGAGCTGTGCCGTCGGCCACCTCTATCACAGTCCAAGTCCTCGTCCACGTAATCCTAAATGAAATCGTGAGAAAAATGTTTCTCTGAGTAGTTTGTAGCGGCTATACAAATTGCATTGCATCTTACAAAATATGATTTATAACGTCAGAAAGAGACAGAGAGCGAATAGAAAAAAAATTGTACATAAAAAAGTCTCGAGGTAAGGCATACGATTCAATGATTAATGGAACCCTTGGATTTCGGTACCTGACTATCGAATTCGTCGTCGTTGGAGAGTGCGAAGTCGGATGCGACTACCTGATAGTGATGAGCTCGTCTGTAAGACCCTCTGGAATGACCCAATTAACAAAAATAAAAAATGTTTTAGATCAAACTCATTGCAGTACAGTTTCTGAAAACTCGTGAATAATTTTCATTCGTTCGCGGTAGATTAAATAGAAACGAAGTAAGAAAAGGAATTAGCAGTGGTGGGTGGAGTAAATGTAGGTACTAATGTGTTTCGGACGAAATTTTCACGATGAATTTACGAAGCATAGCGGCTTTAAAAACTTTTCATTGTGGCCATTATGACCCGCGTCGAACGCGAAAGAAAAATAGAACGATTCGAGGCTTTGACCGAAAAGTTTCGCGTTCCGTATATGACCCGAAGCAAAGTTTACCGTTGATTTTTCGTTCGGTTGTGTGTATCGAGTCTCGTTGACCGCGGAATAATTTACTCGCGCGCATCGATAGATAGAGAGAAAAAGAGAAGAGGGCCTATATCAGTTCCCACTATACATATAACACGTACGAACAATATTGGACTTCTGTCCCGCTCGTAATACGAACGCGATCTTATACGTGTGCAAAAAGTATATTGCTCGAGGCTAGAAAAGGTGCGTGGCACGTGGCCAAAAATCGACTGGAAGGTTTTAATGAATTTTCATACGGCCACAGACGACTCTTAACAACACCATTACCTAATGACACTTCTTTCTTTGAATTTTTCGTTCTTTTCTCGCTTTGGGCACTCTTGGCCGAGAATCACGTTCATGCACACAGACGCATACATTTTAGCCATCGTATTACATTTTTCCAGGCTAATTGCCTAAATAGTATTGGCCCAAAGAAAAAAGTTACAGATACGTCTCATCTGGTGTTTTTGTATTAGAATTTTCCTTTCAAATTCTTATGAATACTAATGAAAAGAGCATGTTTTGAAACGCGATGTTAATTTTTTTCAGCCGCTGTTGTTGTTCGTTAAAAAAAGCGGATCTTTGAGTAACAAAAAATGAAAGTAAAAAAAATAGTGGTGCTCGAAATGCCGCGCGCATACAAATGTTCGCAAGCGGCCGAAGAAATTATTAAACATCGAGTCTGAGCATGCTAATGATTTCATTTGCAAAATTAACATTTTTACGACGTTCGACTTAGCGCTCCTGGGCTTATATACCTCCTCTACTTATATTAACGAAGAGAAAGAGTGAGAGAGAGAGAGAGAGAGAGAGAGAGAGAGAGAGAGCTAGTACGACAATGTCCCCCGTGCGACAAAAGAACTCCTAGCGCGCGAATAGTCGTTTCGCGTGCGGCGAGTCAACTTTTTTTTTCTCCAAGCAGTTTTCCCAAGAATGGAAGGAAACAAGGGAGACAAAGGGTGAATGGCAGAGAGAAAGAGAGAGAGAGACCTCGTTAGATTGAATCAACTTCAGTGCAGGGACGGGCAGTGCAAATATTTTTTTTACCACCCCCGCCCTCCCTCTCTTTTTTCTGTGTGAACTTTTAAAGCCGTTTTCCTCTCGCTGTACGGTGAAAATCGACACATCATCGTCGGTTATACGGGATATTTTACACGGAGATGTCACGTTTTAGGTTTTTCAGATCTGATAAAGTTACGACGAAATTTTCCACATTCACTCGATCGAACAAAAGACCCCAAGTTTCTCGTTTGTACGTGTGTATATAGAGCGTCTTTGTATAATTCTTTTATGGGACAAAATTAATGTAGAGCGAGAGATTAAAGTGGATTCAGAGTTTATAGAAGAGAGAAAGAGAGTGATAGATAGTAGAGAAAGAGAGAGAGAGAAGAAAAGAATCGGAAAAGTAAAAGAGAAAGTCGACCTGGTCCTGGTCATTTCGGGTCCGAGGCCGCTGTCCTCGCTTGGTGAGCGATATTCCTGGTTTTCTCGGAGCAGAAGTGGTCCCGTCACGGCAAAAGGATCTCCTTCGACGTCCGATCCTCGGCCTGGTCGGTAACAAGAACCAGTCACGACTCTCTGCGACAATTTATCAAAACCACAAATACGTATTTTTTTATTTGTTATACTGTTTCATTCACAGCGACACAAAAAAAGAGAGACCGAAATAATTTTGATAACAATTTTTTTGTGTTTTCTCCAAAAATTAATCTGTTCGCAATCATTCGGTATCAATTATTATCACTTAATTACTTAACCCGAACCACAGTCGCTCTTATTCCTATATATTATATTAATGCAACAAACGAGCTAGTGTACACAATTGCGCCATATTAAATAGAAACGGTAAACATTACTTTACAGAGAAGCTTGAGAATACTTATATGAACATTGAAGGAGCTGTTGACAAATATTTTGATGCTTACAGGACAAACGTTTACTTCATATAAACATACAAACGCACAAATACACACACACGCACACGATATACGAATTCATTCCATGAAGTTACGTTGTGTATTACGAACACATAAAAAGTACAAATTGATCTGTAAAAAGCAGAAAATTTGTAGTTGATAAATGAAACTACGAATTATTATACTGTTATCTACATATGCATTTTTCAAGAATTAAAACACGTCAAAGTTTATACTACTCGTTCAAAAGTTTCAAGTCTAAATATGTACAATTCAATTTAAGCTTGAGTTAATTATCCTACTTTGATTTACCACAATTTGATATTATTTCGAGACTAACTTTTTTAAATTATTTGGAATGTTTTTTAAACCGCAAATGTTTTAGATGTATCACTATCTAACCAAATTAAAATATTATTGTTTGGAATAACAAAAAAATACATACGAGAAAAATAGTGCATTTGTAAAAGTTGTGAATGACGTACACAGTGTGCTAGTTTACGGGCCAAGAAAATAGATCTATCTCAAGATCCATTTAAACTTCAAAAAATTTTCGTTTTCTATGGAAAATAAATTTCCATTTCACGTGGAAGGATGTTGTTTAGGGTCAACTCAAAAAAACATTGTTATCGATAGTTTTTCCACACTCTCCAACGACAACGATCTAGGTGTAACATTTATTTTCAAAATAATGAGTACAAGTGTGATGAAGAAAGTGATTGTTGATTTATTAAAACATAGACGTTTTAGAATATAAATCTGGAAATGATTAATAATGATGGAACAATATTGGGTAGGCAAAATCAGATATTCTGAGATGAAATTGATGAAGATAGTCAGATACGTAATCCATAGAAGTATTACATGAAACGATTTGATAAAATAAAAAATATAGAAATAAGAAGTTTCAGAATTTAATTATTGCCAAAAAATGACATAGTTCAGTGCTTTCAATTTTACGAATCAAAAACATATAATAAACAGAAAAAATAAATCACATCGTTCAATATTCGTGTTGGTCAATAAAAAACTCGCCACAAAAACATATAATATCAAGTGCTCCAACAAGTATAATATGAAAAATAAAAACAGGACAGTCGAGCCGAGTCATGAAAAAATTACCCGTCAAAAAAAAAAAAAGATGCATCGGCCCAAAGATTTGCGTATTGATAAATGTGAAGTTTAGAAAGTGACGTTATATAGAGTATATAGTCGCTCGATGTTGAGAGAAAACTTACCGGAAGCTCGTGCATCGACGGCGCCACTATCAAGTCTGAGTTATGTACTCTGTCACCTTTTCTCTGTAGCAATAAAAGGATTCATCCAGTAAAGATATTGATTTTTTCTCCAAGGAGAGAAGTAGTTCGTGTAAGTCAATGTTTTCATGTTTCGTTTTTTTCCCTCTCCCCTCTTCGATAACGCATAGGAAGAGAGATAGAGAGAGATGGTCGAACTAGTTTTATCAAAAGTTCCGAGAAGTGCATCCGAGTTCCCGGCGAGAATATTGAAACTTTTAGTCGCCTAAATATTTGCACCTTCAAAGTTTGGGCTCTATCTTTATTTAGGATCTCGTTATATATATATATATCGAGCGGCAGCAACTTACCCGCAGCGCGCGCGCGGCAATATGTTTTCGTGAATTTCAAAGTTTCTAAATCGAAAGAGCTCTCTTCGTGTAGCGGAGTGATCTAGAATTTACATTACGGTCCAAGTTTTCTAGTGCACAAATTTTTCTCACCCCGCGATAGAGCACACGAAGAGAGAAAAAAAAAAGCAAACAACAACAAACTAGGTAGATTAGCTTACATTAGTAGTTAATTACGTAAAAAAAACTAATCGAGCGTATACATGTTCGAGCAATTACACAAATTGGTGCGCATTGTTTATATATCAACGCGAGATAGTTAGTCGTTATTGTGATAGCGAGAGGCTTACCCTCGAGAGCCTGGGCCTGTAGACGAGATCGTCGAAGATCGGCCTGTCCTTCAAGTCGACGAGCTCGCGCAGCTCCGTGAGCAGCGTGAGCTTCTCGTGCGTGTTGAGGAGGTCGCCGAGGCTCACCACGAGATCCTCGACGTTCAGTCGGCGGGACCTGTAGTCGGCGAGAAGCTGCGAGAGTGCGGCCCTCTCGCTACGCGCCAGCACGATGCGCGCCTTCTCCTCGACCATAGCGGCCGTCGCAGCCGAGATCGGTTGTACGCCTCGGTGCCTCCAATCGCTCAAGCTATTACTGCGATGAATCGAGAAGCAAAAAAACAAAAAAACAAAAAAACGTAAAAATACGATTGACTCAATTGGTATGTAGGGAAAAAATTGATAGACTTACGATGGACTAGGTGATCGACGATTGCCCGGACTCTCGAGTATCGAAGTGTCGTGATCCTGATACCTCGACATGGGCACGACCATCGGTTGGCTCGTTGTACACGAGTGAGGCACTTTGCCAACGTCGCGTATGATCAGGCTCATGCGCTTGTTGGTCTTCAGAATTTGCACGGCTTCGTCGTGCGTGGCTTCCTCGAAGCTCTGGCCGTTCACTTCCAAAATTTGGTCGCCCACCTTGCGGGGAAAAAAATCATTTGGCTCAGAATAGGCGGCGCGATCGATTGTACAATCACAAATTATGATAGAGAGGTAAAAAAAGTGATGGAAATTGTCGAATAGAATCGCGCTTGGTCATGAGGAAGAAACGAACTACTTTTTTCTCTTCAAATTAACCTTGATAGAAATGTGGTACGTAATTAATAACGTAATGATCAAAAATGCACCATTTAAAATTTAAAATATTTTAAAATACATAACTCAATTGAATTGTCTTTGGCTAAATTTCTGTTACAATTATGTTACGAATATTCAGCCCATTTTAAATGATCCAAAAATTACAATTTCAAAAAAATGTTGATCAGTTTTCAACCACTTTATATGCATATGATACTATCACTTTGAGCCTTGACCACTAGATGGCCAGTACTTTGATCTTTAAATCTGCAAGTGCCAACGTAAAAATAGTTGTATATAAGTCAAAGTCAAAGTATATAAGTCAAATTCAAAGCATACTTTGATAGGAATATGTACGATATCCACCGAGTGAACCGCGCACAGCATCGTGAAACCGTCACTCAAACCGCCGTGGCGCTGCTAACCAACCGTCATCGTTTGCACGCTACTCGATGGTCGAGTTCTTAAGGGGTCACAAGATCAAGACAATTCATATTTTAATATTTGAAACATTAAAAATAAAAAAAAGTCGAAAAAATTAATTCGTTTCGACGCCGCTTAACTCATGAAAAAAGAACAATTCTACTTGACAACTACTACCGGAGCCTCAGCTCCTGCTAAAAATTGATAAAAGCACATTTTCTATTTATAAGCCAGTCTATGTCAACTATTTTAAGCTGTCCTATGGATCAAGTAGTTGGAAAATGTTGAGTGAAGAGTTAAAGTCGATTAAAAAAGTATGCTAAGAAAATATTTTTACAAAACTAATTTGTTGCTTACCGTTTCAGATGATAAATTTATGTAAATTATAATGGTTTTATATTGTAAAAATACGAGCGATAAATCTAAAAATCTATAATTTTGTATTTTTGAGCTCTATTTTTTTCTAAAAATTATCGATTCATTATTATTACTACAACTTTGAGACAAGAAGATGTATTACATATGTATATTTTTTTTAACTCTAAATTTTAGTATAGTAAATTTTTTCCTTTTTAATATTTTTTACAAATTAGAATTATTGAGGATTAGTTCTCCTTGCATTTAACATGTTTTGATTTTTGAATATGATTTAAGCCTCTTATCACTGTACAAAAGCAAGCAAGTCAAAGTCCTGTTTTATCCTGGTACAAGAAATGCTCAACATTGATAATGGTCTAATGACTAAAAAAGGACCATGTAAAATGATTTACCATCAATTGTTTCAAAAAATTTAGACAGATTTTCATTTGCAACCACTTCAATACAATAGTACTAATTTCAGTCTCCGCCACTAGATGGCCAGTACCTTCATTTGTAAATCTGCAAGTGACATATTAAAGATGATTAATGTAAAGCAAATTAAAGCAACGTGTATGATTTATAATTTTTTTTTAAAACTTGCACGAATTTTCATACGGCTAAAGAAAAACGTTACACTTTTGGTTTGTACTTTGTGTATGTCCAGTTATAACCAATCACGCTTTTACATCCAAGAAACTGTCAAAAAACAGCCATCAAACGTTGAGCATTTCTACCAGTGATACCCTCAATTTTCTACCGCAACTGCAGCCGCTCTATATAGCGATTTCTCAAAATGATATTAATCAAGCCTGTACAAGGAAGAAACGATGGACTCGGGTTCGCGCGCCTCGACGCACACAATGTTATATATACATCTGCGCTGCTGCAACACAAGCACAAATCGCGCGCGTGCGGCGTCTTTTCCCCTGCTGCTGCTGCTGCCTTAGTACTTACCAAGAGTCCAGCTCGGTCGGCCACGCTGTCCTTGTCGACGCCCGTCACGTAGATGCCGAGGCCGTACTCGAGGCCGCCGCGTATCATCAGGCCCAGCGACTGGCCGGGCTCGATGACAAGGTCGAGCTTGCGCTGCCGATGCCGGTAGCGCGCCTCGTGCAGATTCACGGGTGGCGGCGAGGCCGGCCTGCCCTGCCTGTCCATCCAGCTGCAGGTCTGCTGGCGATTCTGCGGCCAGACCGGATGGCCGCCACGGCAGCGCGGATCGATGGCCGGGCCGCGCACCGTCATGCTCAGCGTCCGGCATGACTTCAGCATCTGGAAAGCACAACATGGCATTAATACGCATCGTATATGTAGACACACGTTTACGTTTTACGCGCTGAACGCTTCGTTGGATCGCGCGTCAGCCTCGTCGGATGGATTCGTGCGGTTGACAGAGACACTCGCTTTCGATGTTAGAGAGAGAGAGAGAGAGAGAAAAAAAATCGTATACGCAGATGCATTTGTTGCGTAACATGCACGACCAACGCAGTACACATGTCGCGCGCTATACGTGATCGATCCATATTATACGCGCTTACTTGAAAATCGACGTCATAGAAGCAACGAAACTTGATTATTGATGTACGCGTGCGGGTACGTATAATAATCGGAAACGAGGCGAATTCGAATATACCCATCGAAAGCCACGCTGTACGCAGTTTAAAATGAGATTCCGCACGAGTACGTATAATGAGAGCGTACTCTATAATAGCTACACGCAGGTTTAAATTTGCGGAGCGATTCGGCTTGGCCACATTAGCGCGGAGAATATCCATGGACCCGAATTACATCTATAGGCGACCACTGGGTCGGGAGCATATGAAATGTATCCTACCTAAGTAGAGAACGGAGTATAATTCTCTCTCTACGTGTCTCGATATTAACGCACACACAACTATAGCGCGAGGCGATCAATCAGCGCCGACGACGGCCCCGAGCGCGAGCGCGCGCGACAACAATTGCCTGCCAGAAACAATAAATCAGACGGCTGCTAATTTCATCTAGGCTAGTCGTCGTCGTTGTCGTTGTTGTAGTCTCTCTTGTTCTCTCCTGAACAGTAGCAGCAGCAGCAGCAGCATCGGCAGCACTGCAGTGCGGTCTCGTGTATATATATGTATAAGCAACGAGGTATAGGCCCGCATTATTCATAAGCCGTGCGTTATTACGGAAAGCCTCTGAGCTGCGTGTATATACACGTACGCATTGGCTCGCATTTATCGGGCATATCCGCGTGGCGCCTTATTCCGCCTATATACGTGTATCGTATGTACCGCTGCTGCAGCATATGATTATATACCTATCCGCAGCTCGACGTCGAGCCGCTGCGTAATACAATCAGCTGCGCGTTGTGCTTGAAAGCTCCCCCCTCTCGCTCCCTCGTCAGCTCCTATATACCTTCGACTCTCGTTTCTTTCTCAATGACGACGACGACGACGACGACGACGACCAGGAGCGAGCGAGCGAGTAAGAGAAGGAAATCGATCAGACAAACATGCGAGGCAAGCCTGGCAGCAGCAGCAACCCCGTGACATATTATCGCGCGCGCCACGCGGCGCACGGCCGCCGCCCTCCCCCGCGCTATCCTTGACCCGCGGCCACTCGACGATCGTCAGATTCGTCCTTAGGTACAGAGAGCGGCTGTGTGCACGCGGGGGATCTCTACCTCGATATCGCAATGTACGCGCGTATATATCTACAACGCGATAATATAAAGTGTAAAGCTTGCGAGCATTCCTCTGCACACACGTGTGCTTGCGTGGAATTTCTTTTCTCCACGCGCGTCCTCGCCCGTCATAATGGAATCTTGCGGTAAAGAACTGCTGCTGCTGATAGAGCAATTGTGTTATAACACGCGGAAGGATGTGTATATACGTACGTACGCGACTACATTCCCGCACGTGCGTGGCCGGATTCGATATGTTATACGGTCGATCGATGTGCTTCGCGCGCGCGTCGATCGGGCGCCGTCGTCGTCGTCGACGACTGCTACTGTACAGAGACGATATGCAATGTGTTATAATGCAATGTATGTATAGTCGACGAAGCGCGGCAAAGCTTGTGGGCCGCACCAACAGCAGAGCACCGCACGAGCTTTTGTACGTGACATCGGAGTATAAGCAAGATAAAAATAACGACGCGCGAGCGGCACACATATATACACCCAGCAGCGCCTGGCTCATGCTCTATGCGATATAACCTTACGTATATATAGCTATGTAGCGAAATGGCAAAGTGGAAATGGGAGAGAGTATGTATATGCACGCCGGACACAGCTCACATTTACCTTTGCTTAAATGTACTCTATAGCGCCCAACCCCCTTTCTCTCTCTCTCCATTCTCTCCTTCTCTCTTTCATATCTGGTTTATTTTCCAGACCGTTGGCGGATATTTATAGCGCGCCGCCGCCAACGCCATATACTCTTTTTCAGTGGACAGTTGTTTTTTTTTTTTGCTTCCTCGCGTTGTTGTCGTTGTCGTTGTCGTTGTTTTTTTTTCGTCCTAACGAGCGCTTGAATTATCACACTTGCCAAATGTCCTAAATTGAAAGCACGAGAAAATACGGCCGGGGGTATAATTTTCGGGGGCCGGCATTTACGGTATGCCGCGGCGGCGGCGGCGGTGGCGCTTCATTTTTAATGGCAGTACCGCGCGATATGCATTTTTCAATACGTTCGACGCTTTGCCAGGCGTGTGCATTTTTACCATGAGTTATAATACAAATTTCAACTTTTATTTTCGACGATAAAAATGTTTTTTTACGATACGTACGAATGCTTGAAAATGTTAGCAAACTGTATGTATTTTATTAAAACTGACGAGAATGATATCAAGTATTTAGCGACGTTAAATATCACGAAATTTGGTTATTTTCATTGACGTATTGAATTAGTAAACTTGAAACTGTTGAGCTCTAGGTACGTACATGAACTACCTGCCAAGTCATGTTAAGATTCGTTTCGAAGTGCTCGAACGTCTTGAAACTCAGCCAAATTAATTTCGTTAATTTTTTTAACGGATTACTGCGAACACGACATTTCTATTCGATAAAATCAAAAATTTAATAGCGTGAATATTTCAAATAATACGTTTGCGTTGTTTGTTTTTTATTCATTTGAAATTAAATTTTTTTGTCGACGTAACTTCCATTATCGTGTTGCAGATTCGGTATGCATTTTCACGCGAGACTGCAAGCTTTAAAGCAATATTGTATTTTAATTTAAAACCCCACCAACGAAATAACGCAAAAGGGTGTTTGTTTTTGTAATAACGTTGGAGGTAGTATTTATGGTTCACGACTTTGAAAGAATTATTTTTCAAATAAATGTGGGATGGTTTTTCGAAGTAATTGGAAAATAATTTAGTTTTTAGCTTAAAAAAATATTTTAAACAAATTTTTCTCCAATTTTATGCATAGACCTCGCGATCTTTGCTAGACAAGTCTCGAAGAGGTCTCGATTGAGCCCTCTACTACACAAGTCTATGCGTTTATTCTACGATGACACCGTAGCATGATACTATAATAAATTGACCACATAAGAAATGTTTATCACTATACATTTAAATATTGTTACAATAAGTAACAAGCCCGACTCTATAATGTCACTGAGAAAAATCTATAAAAAATTTTAAAATAGTATATAAAATAAAAATTATTAATTTTTGAAGTAAATAATGTTAGGAATAGTACGTTATGAAATTTTTCATTATATTTTTAAGAAAAATTACAATTATTCAACAATACTATGGGGCCTGCAAAAAAACTGACTTCTACAAAAAATTACTATGTTGACTAGTAAAATTCACGCATCATTTAGATTGATTATCCACCCATAGATAGCGAACGAGGATTTTTAGCAAAACTCCCAAGTGGCAACATGTTTTTGGAATTACTATAAATAAGAATTTTTAACGTAACTTCTCTAGGATTTTAGATGAAACGGGTTGAAAATTGGCAACGAATGAGCGAACAAAATTAATTAACTAAAATTTCTTTTAAATTAAGACGCCCAACTAGCAGTAACTCGGAACTAACATATTTGCGATCGAAAAAATAACTATTTTAATAATGGTGCACTTCAATATACAACCCTGACATAATGACAAATCGTAGATTTATAATTTTTTCCACATCGAGGTTGGACCACGACCTCTTCGGTAATTGATCATAAAGCGAGCGAGAGGACAGTGGGTGGCGTTAGAAGAGCGCCATACCAGGAGTTCTCCTTCCAACAATTACGAAAAATGTCATAATTTCTAATGCTCAAAATCGGACTTATCGGCTCAAATAAACGTTTGCGCAAGATTCGCAGCAATATCATTTAATATCGTAACGTATATATAACCGCGTCACGATCAAATTCGTACGTACATACACGTATACGTATACGTAAGGCGCCCAACGCCGACTTCCTTTTATTATTACGAGCACGAATCGCGTACAGCTCGCGAACATCGGTCCGTATTCGTGTGTGCGTGTGTATGTGTGCAGGACGTGTCCGGGGGAGGCAGGGGTGCAACTCTCGCGTGACAAGATCCGATTTAAATTCATCGCGCGCCCGAAAGTAACTGCTGCCGCGATATTTTCATATATATGTATATATCGTGTGTATATGCATGTGCCTGAATGAACGCATACTATATGCATGTAATGTATATATATACGTGTAATAATAGCTACACGTCGATCTCCAAAAAGCATATTGCGTAATTCGTAATATACCGGCGCCGCCGTCGACGTTGACGACGGCTACTGTTGGTAGTAGTGAGACGAACACAGACAGGAACCCAACGAGCTTTTCACCTTGAATTCGCGCGGATGGCAGTGGCAATTATATATGTACATATAATATGTACAATATCCTACCTATATAGACAAGCACACCTAGACTTGGCATTTAGATCGAAAGTTAGTGCTGTGTATATGAGCGCGGCAGCTGTTCGGCAATTCGTTCGGTCTACATGTCGACAAAACTGCGCGCGAGTCTCTAATCTCGATGAATATCTCGGAGCCGTTGAATATCGTTGTAGCACATTAGAATTAAATTTACTTCTCGCGCGTGGATATACGTGCATATGAGTAATTCTGTAAAAAAATTCTTAAAATTCAAGTTGAAAATGGCTCATTGAAATTTTTTCGCCACTAGATGCATGCAATTGACGTTGATATAATTGTTCATTGTGTGCTCAGAAACGTTCGATTGATATTTCTTCGATCAGTATTTTGGTATTTTTCAGCTTTCACTCATAGGACGACTTATTTCGTGTTTGAAATTGCCGAAATCGCTCGAAATAATTACAATTAAGTGGTATGATTTTAAGTAATGTTAAACTACACTGAACCCTACGAGTGCGAGATTTGTCTCAAATCATTTGCATACACAAGTCACCTCAACGCTCACATAAATGCTGTACATAATAGAAACAAACCCAATGAGTGTGAGATTTGTCGCTAAATCATTTGGATATAAAGGTAAACTTAAAAGGCACATAAGTACGGTACATGATCGGAACAAACCCTTCGAATGTGAGATTTGTCTCAAATCATTTTCAGACAAGAGTAATCTCAATAGACACTTAGGTGCTATACATGATCGTAGAAAACCCTAGGAATGTGTGATTTGTCGTAAATCATTTGAATACCAGAGTAATCTTAAGAAGCACATGATGATAGTACATGATTGTAGCAAACCTTTGCGAGTGTAATATTTGTTACAAGTCTTTTGGACAAAAGTCTTACCTAAAAACTCACACAAGAGTACATAATCATAGCAAACTCTAGAACTGTGAGATTTCCTCGGAGAAATTTGGTCACAAAAATAAAATACTTTTACCATATTTACGCTTTGTAATTGTGAAAAATTTTTCACATGGAAATCCGTCAATTTTTTGAAAAATAATAAAATAATTAAAACTTTTATTCATTTTGTCGTCTGTGAACAACCTTTTACTCAATTTATGTACATTAACTTAAACATTAACAATGCTTTGTCTTCAATATTTTCTCTAATGTATTGCTGTTAAACTGATCTTTCAAAAATGCAATTATCAGTTGACCTTCGCTCAAATACCTATTCCCCTTATCGGTATGCTAGAAGAAAATCCTCTACTTTTTGCAAAAATTATAAAGTTCTATAAAAACTTGCTCAATCATCAATTTAATATATAAATATATTATAGGATTTAAAGTAGTTAAAAGAATACGTGTAGATTTTCGAAGAATTTACTTTTAAACGCTTTGGATTATTTGAAATCTAGTGCAATTACTAAACTGCAAATTGACTTGAAAAATTCTGAAAACGATTTCGTTACTTAAATGATTTTAAATAATTTTTTTTTTTTGTAATATTGCAAATGACTAAATTTTGAATCGCAATTTTCGCCTCGAATTTTATGAATTTTTTATAGAAACGCTCATATGTAGAATGTCGGGCGCCGCACACGTTTTAAGCTCTACAGATTGATTTGGACTATTTATTACACACGCCTTCGAGTAAACACGTCAGTGCCCGTATCAGTTTTATCGTCGAGCTTTTGAAAACGTACACAAACACACATGCACACACGAGCGCGTATATATTATGCATATAAAACACTTAACAAAGAGAGAAATGCTCACGTCCTTGTACTTTCTCTCTCGCATCTATGTATAAATTAGATAAAGTAAAGTAAAGCAAGCGTCGGAATGGTCGAAGCAATAATCAAATAAATTTGGAGGCCAAAGGCGAAGGCAAAAGCCAGGCGAAAATCCGCGATCACGATCGGCAAAATTGCTAAAAGCAATCCCAATCCCCGGCAGTTATGAAGAACTCGATGGCTTTCAATCTCTTTTCCGGAGAGTATATTTTTTCACTCGACGATCGTATAACGATTGCGTACAACGCAACGCGAAATCTCTCCCTCTCTCTTTCAAAAAGCCTCGAGTGCACAGAGCGCAAAATCATATTATATATAAAAGCTACGAGACGTGAAAAAATTGGTATGTATAATTATATACTGATAATTGTGAAAGATAAAAAGAAACCCTGTGTCTCTGAGCTCGCTGGTAATACAGCCTCGAGTCCGAGAGTCTTCTCCAATCCATTTTCAATCCAATGGCTTATCGAACGTGTTTGTGTGCGTGTACGTGTAGAAAAGTAACTCGATTCGTGCGCGACAATTGGCGATGATGGCTATTGAGTAAGAAGAAGAAGTTCGAGAGAAGAAAGCAGCCGTACCGGGAAGACGTCGCCGCTCGACTGATGTACAAAAGTAACACACGATCGGCGAGGAGTGTATACACGCTGCGAGGATGATGGCTTGGCAAGAGACGTGCGAGCGAGAGATTTCACAACGCAATAATAACAATAAAAACGACAACAACGGGACACGACAGCAGCACAGATCTCGGATGCAATTCCGCATCGATCGTGTCGTCGCGCGAAGCCGCCATGCACTCTCGGGACGGCGTCCGCGCTGTTGTTGTATGTATGCAGTAGCTGCAAGCTCTAGGCGCGCTACCCGCGCGTTTCTTTTTCCCAGCAGAGATGACGCGCGCTCGCGCGGGGGTGGTAGCTGCTTTGTGTATATGTATGGGTTATAACGTGTACACGCGTGTACGTATGTATTATGCGAAGAAAAACGAGCGACTATTCTCTCTCTCTGTCTCCGTATATAGAACCCAGAGCACACTGTACACGGAGATAGAGACCAGCTTCAGCATTATGCCGGATAAATATATGACGGGGTCTTATGCGGCGCCAGACGTCCTGGCGCCGTCATCCGGGTTAGTGCATCTCTGCCTTTCCCTTCCTCGCTCCCTACCCTACCCTGCCCTGCCCTCTCTCTCTCTCTTTCTCTCTCTCTCGTCGAAATGAACTCGCGGGCGAAAGCTCGTTTCTTTTTATCGTCGCGTTTCCAGCAGTCACGAGCCCTCTCTCTCTCGAGCTCGCTCGCTCGCTGCTTCAATGTTTTTCACTTCGTGACGTTTGCATGCGCGCAGCAGCACACTTGCTTTCTCTCACTCGCTCTTTTTCTCAGAGAGAGAGAGAGAGAGAGAAAGAGAGAGGTATATAGGCGCGACCTCTTTTATATTTTTTCCCTGCCGCGCGACACGATGGCTTATTGCCTTTTTTATGCGATCGAGGGATGCCGCCGCGCGACTTGTAAGGTGTATGCACTTGAAAAGAAAAGATGCTGCGCTTTACAGCCCAACGTACGCGCGCGCGCGTTGGGATTCCAGCCCTATACCCCTGGATATAGATATATTTATGACAGGTCGTAAAAGGAATTATTTCAACTGAATTTTCTTGTCACCGGTAACGGCGAGGAAAATGTTGTAATTGAAATGAAGCTGTAGAAAGAGTCTCCGATTTTTGATGGGATTTCATACATAAAAAAAACTCGCTGAAAAATTATATGCTCGTATCATTTTTGACTCGAATAATCCTACATCAATCAAAAAAAAAATGTCGAGCACTGCGTACGAGGACAGACTCGAGGCGAAAATTCATCTCGCATTCTCAATGATAAAAAAAAAAAAAGAAAGAAGAAAGAAAAATGAGAAATGAAAAGCTGCGCATCACAAAGATCAGCGGGAGAGGATACGCGCGCGCGCGCTCTCTGCTTTATTGATAAAAGAGCGGCCTTTTTTATTCTTCTGCGCGGCCGTATCTGTAAGAAAGCAAAAGCAGCAAAAAAAAAGTGACGAGTGGAAAATAGCTCGTTTATCACGAATGCCGAAACTGTTGCTTGCATAATATAAGCTTAAAGGTCTTGGGGG
>CACVKI010143630.1:0-49842 GCA_902732785.1 Trichogramma evanescens | reverse complement strand
TGTTACGCATGAGCAAAGCCAACCGAAGGCAGCAGCCAGTCTCTGCATACTATATCTAGGTATGTGCCACGGCTCACAGAGCGGCTCGTACACAGCCAGGCAGAGAGCGAGAGCTCCTAAAATATTCATACTGCAGCTGATATATTGACGAGCGAACGAGAGCTCGAACGAACCGAACTCGTGTGCGCGCGCGGGCGTTCTCTCGCACAAAGACAAAGAGCGGCGAAATCGCTGGATCGGAAATTTTATTAAAAAATGTGACCTACATGCTAGTCATCGGTCAATGAGAAATCAAGCCGCACAGAAATGGCAAGCAACGCGCCGCGCGTTGCCGCCATACGCCTGATTCGGTATATCGTGATGTAGGCGTACGTATACGTACGAACGTGTTATAGGTGTATAGTCGGCGCCGGGGACTGAATTTTTTTCATTACTGTTCACGCGTGAAAAAAAATAAAAGAAGCGGAGCCGCGCAACGTATGCACGCAGGTGCAGTTTAAAGTCACATACTCGATGGCGTACGATAGGAGGGAGAGAAAAAAAGAACTGATATATGCATTAAAAAATATAAAAAAAAAAAACGAAGAGTGCGCAGGCAGAGGCTGATGAAAAGCATTCGATCGCGTCAACGATATAGTAGTAGTAGTAGTAGTAGTACACGCGGCCGCTGTTACCGCTGCTGCTGCTTGCGCATCTATTCATACGTAGAAAATACACGCATACACAGCCACAGTTTTGTTGCAGCCGTGTGCGCTGTAGATATATGTTCCGTCTCTCTTTCGTTCGCAATACGCGCGCAAAACTCGGCGCAATACGTGTGTGAAATATGTGCTGCTGCTGCGGCCTATAACCTATTACACGTAGGCTTACAAAGCTCTCGATACTCCGATGGCCCATTGTCGGGCTGCTCCGAGGGGGCTTTTGTCCCGTATATACACACACGTAATCTCGGCTCGCGCGCGAGAGAGAGAGAGAGAGAAGGCGAAGCTGTGCTGTATACAGCCAAAGAGAGGAGAGGAGAGCTTGCAAAGAAAAAAGCGCGAGCTGCAAAGGCAGTACTACGAGGCATTTACACCAGAGATTACCCTGCGCGACTGAGAGGTCCCTCAAGACCTTTATCCGGCCCTTACGTGCGCATCTTCCTTGAAAGGCTGCGCGAGCTTTTTCTCGCGTGGCTCAATTTCGCCTTTCGGTTTTCTTTCATTTCGCTCGCGTCTACCTACAATACTGTGTATATGAATACGCGACCTGTACGAACGCGATTTATTAGTATTATATTTCATTTCCTGTATAATGTACTTACACGACCGAATACTATTTACAGCCCGCTGACTTGCAAATTATCAGCGCGCGGCCGTTATTAATTGGCATTTTAGAGGTACAGTAGAGTACGATTTGAATACCCTACACACATCGAAAGCTGCGCTATTAACGTTTGATCGATTCGCATGCCGGATTATGCTAGCTACGATAATGCATGCGTATATATATGCGATCGCGGGAAAGCCATTAAAAGCCTCTTTACGCGTGGCGCGGGCAGAAGAAATGAAATTAGATTGAAATCTGTTTTAAAGTTGCCTCTCTATACTCCGCTATATATCTATATGTGGATGTAAACGCGATCGCTCCAGCGCGCGAGATTACTAAATAGCGTGTATAATAATATACACGCTATTTAGTTCGGCAACATCGTGTCGCTGCATAATAGTTCACAGTCAATTAACCAATCGAAACGCGAGGTCCGATTACTTTGCGCGCACTTGTACACACTTACACGCATTAAAAGCGTACCTTATGTATACACACACATACACCTATACGCGTGGGTGTCGCGCACAAAATCCAATCAATGCAAATAGGCAGCTGCTGCGGCGATGTCCAGAGAGCGAAGAAGAGGGGATCTGGTTCACAATCACTTTGTCCGCTTTATTTTCGCGCGATTAACTCGGACAGCTCGAGTTTTCATTTTCTAATTTGCTCGGTAGAAAATGAAAATTTTCCATTGCATCGCGTGTTCTTCACTTTACTGATATGCACGTCCGTTCGTTATAATATTCGCGAGCGATCTGTTCGACGGAAAGAGAGTTATGGACGCTCGCACGCGAGTACGCGTGAATAAGCACCCGCAGACCTTTGTAAGATTTCACGCGCGCGCACACACAAAAAAAAAAATAGAGCTTTTACGGATAATAAAATAACGACTTCTTTTGCAATGCTCAACGACAATGAGGTCGTCAACGTCATCGCATATACGTACACGTTAGTACTTGAAAGGGTGCTACACCGCTTATACTTTCTGTGTCTATTCTCTCTTCTTCTTCTTCTTCTTTTTTTTCCTCTCGTTTTCTCTGACAAAGCAAATCGGTTGCGGAAAGTATAAGTACATAGGAGGGAGGAGGAGGAGGAAGCAGGAGTTGGAGGTGGAAGGAGGAGAGCAGGCAAAAATTGAAACGTTAAAACTCACTTTGAGAGCTTCCTCGTGGGTCACTGCCCGAAACGGCGTACCGTTGACTTCCAAGATGGTGTCGCCTGGCCGGAGTCCAGCTCGCTCGGCGACGGAGCCCTCCTCGACCCTCGAAATGTAGACTCCCACCCCTGGGAACACATCGGCGGCGGATTATTATACGCAGTCAGCTATCTTTATCTCGTATATAGTCATTGTCTCGTGTCTGTGTGTGTATGTGTGTCGCGTGACGCAGGCAACTTTTCGTAATATGAGATTTGGCACTGTGACGCGCCTCTCGTGTATATGATACATGTAATATAGTTAATGTATGATCTCTTATATTCATTAGCCAATATAAACGTGCGTCGAGTCGACGATGAAGTTTTGGGAACGTCCTGCTCCGAATTCGACTCGATATAATTGTTGAAAAAAGAGCGTCGTTTTACATTGCCATTGAAAATTGTTATTCAAAAGTTCAAGTCGGAGTCGGACGTTCTCGAAGCAAAAAAAAAAAATAATAACTGCGACAAAGTATTACGAAGATTTAGAGTGAATAAAAAAGTACACAAAGGGATGTAGTTACGAGTGTCAAGTGCACTACTTTTCTTTTCAGCGAAGTTGATATATAAACGTTGCTTTGCTCTTTGAATCAGTAATATCCGTTTAAAGAAATGAAAAATTTGTTACAAAACACATGGGTACAATTTCGCGCAGAAAAATTATTCTATTAATCGATATTAACAAAAAATGAATTCTTGAAGAGATTTTACTAACGTAGAACGGCGAACACCCGAGACACAGTGAAATGATTAAAAAACATCGATCGACCGGATAATTCGGATTTTCAAGAATAATATTGAGCTTTCTTGGCGAATTGCCATCTCTAAATGATGCTCAAAGATCGTTGAATCCTTAAAACAAACAAATCGCAGCGTTTATTGCGTTTGAAAATAGAAAAGAGATGTATATTTTTTTTTTGTTTCGTTGTCAACGCTGTTTACACAACTACACTAGCAAGCTCAATAATGCACGATCAGTGTTTATTAGAATTTTGTGCCACAACTGCTACGACATGCTAAACAATTTTTAATGAAAATTAAAACTACCATGCCATACATATCTCCCATGCCCAGTTTAGTAATTGCAATAACACAAACATCGTAAAGTCTCGCAGATAACAAAGTAAAACGAATATTAATCATTTTTAAGCTTGTTCGGTCGCTGAAAATTACCATATTAATTAAAATTTCCTCACCGCCTGCATTAAATCGTAATCTATGTAAAGGAGATATAAACTGTGTTTGAAACATATACCTTTTTAAAGGTATAAGTTTATACTTTTTCGATTTGTAAATTGTTTATTCGTAATTAATCAAATATAGCTTTGATTGTTATTGTATTCTCTGTGTAGCGATAAATTTTCTTTCTTTTTTACTTTCTCATCTAATTGCCCGATGACCAGAAAATCACAATTTGAAATCTTTCAAAATACACGACTATTTAGTTTGTTTTTGGAGATTTTTCTGATAGACAATGACAAAGAATGACAATTTAACTATTTCAATAAATCAGTTTTCAGACAATGTAATACGAAATTACTACTTCAGGTCCTCACCAATAGATGGTGTGTACCTTTATTGATAAATCTGCAAGTGATAAATTACATATATTTGTATAAGTCAAAGAACATTTTTAAAAAAATCATTCATATGTCTCTTGTACAAAAGTGTCTACGTGCACGTTTCAATTACATTTCAAACGTAGAAAATTAAAAACTACTATTGAAAGTATGTTTAAATGGTAATTTGTGAGAGCTTTTACCATATTGTAAAAAAATTCCATTAAAAAAACTTGGAATTAATATTATTACACTTTTTGTTAGTGTATGTCCACCTCTGATAGCCCTTTTATTTTAAGTTCTGCCAGGGTGGATACGGCAATTTTGAAACACCTTGAAAAACATATTATTCATCATTTAGCACGATGAACGTCTTGAAAATGTTCAGCTGCGGTGGTGGCAGTTTCATGCAAAGTACGAAAGTTCCAATAAAACGCGTGCCCGAACAAAGCCTGTGTCTGTATACGTTGAAAATATAGGAAGCTAACTTTATCTTTCGCGCGCGCTCGTTTCTCTCAATGTCGCGTTGATTGCACGACAAGGCGAAAGCCAAAAGAGAGAGAGACTCGTCGCTTATATTATACACGATAGCCTGCGCACGGAACACTTCTAGTTATAATCAAGGGTTTGCATAGAAGGAGTGCGAGGACACTTTTCGCATGCCACTAGATTCATATGCGTGGCGGTTGTTTTGATAACTACTTCATGCAAAATAACGTCGTGTGAGTGGGTGCGTGTGCAGTGCGCTAATTTTCAAGACAACGTAAAAAACACGAAAGTTAAACTATCTGTGCAATAGTATACATAGCGAATGGCGCGAGAAGTAGACGCGAATTCCAATAAGTTTGTGCGTGAGTGTGTCAGTAATGGGAGAATGAGAGAACTTGGCGTATACGATGGCGATTATTATTATTATTACATGTAATAATAATGTATAAATATATTGTACGATACGAGACGTTGGATGCTTTTGACACTATATGTCTGTATAGAGATATATTACATAATGTTATATATTTTAAGAACACTTTTGCTATGTTGAGGGAGCAAAATCTTACTGGCTTTACTTCTTCGTTTATCAGGAAAGTGCATTCCAGGCTGCGGAGGATCGATACCTTGAAAGGGGTTTCAAATATATTCTATTACAAATTCTGCATGATGACGAATATTTGTACTAAATAAATATCTATATTCTTATTAATTTTGAATAATGTTGCGGGAAAATGATTGATTGATGCGTGATACTATATGGGCTACGCGTGCACAAAATGAGAATATGATCCAATTTTTTTTTTACTTCTTCTTTGTTCTTCTGCGTCGCGACGATTCGACAACTATATATTACACGCCTAATTTTCGACTAATTAGCGATATGCCAAATTGTCAGCCAAATTACTCCATTCTCCAGCAATGCCAACCACATAATTAACTTCATTCGTTGTAAAAAGACAATTATATACTTTTGCTAGTGGTAAAAAAAGTGGTTAAAAAAATTAGGAATCAAATTTACACATTTATAATTGGACAAACACAGCTGAATTAATCGTGATGAAAATCAATCAATTACAAAGGTTCTTTACTCAAAGGCTCGTTCGATAACCTACATGCAAAATTTCGGGAATTACAGTATAATACGATACAAAACTTGCCAAAATAAAGTTCGTTTTCATAAATACTTTACTTCATTTTACTTTACTTTATTCAAACTAAGTGAAAGCTCGCAATATGCTCTTGAGACATTTAGTAATGAGTTACCTGACTGCGCATCTGAACCAGCCAAACAGACAATAAACAAACATCGCAGTCAAATTCTCGCTTCTTCAATTGTTTTATTCATTGTTATATATAAATAATGCATTATCCAAACTATTCCAATCAATAAGCACATCAGAAATAATACCGTCGCGCAAAAGTCCCGCTGCTATATAGTGGCTTCTCGATTTCATATTCAACTATATTCAAATACGATGCATCAGCAAAAAATAACGATTACACTAAGCTCTCAAAAATGCAATTGACTTGAACGATTAAGTTATAATAAAGATCGACACAGCAAAAAACTTTTCGCAAAACAGCAATGCACGACATCATCATAGCAATTAAACAAATGCTTTTCATTTTATTATAATTATTTTTTTAATATATAAGCGGTAATTGTAATTATTATTTTATATAAATTCTTGCGATTCTAGCCTGCTCTGAAATTATACATTATACGAAAATGAAGATGTTTGTGAAAATGTGCGATCCGAAGTTTTATTCTCCTCTCCAACCGATCATGAAACTTGAGTGACGAGCGAAAAAATGAAAAAAAACAAACGAAGATGAGACGAACTTACCGGCATCCTTTCCACCCTTAACGCAAATACCGAAGCCGTGATGGGAGTCGGGCGGGTCGCGCGTCATCGTGATCGTCCTCACCGTCAACTCCTGCAGGCTCAGTGACTGTGGCGACGTTTGGAGATTACTCGTCGACGACGACGTCGCCTGAGCCGACGACGAGCCCATGCCGCCGCCGCCGCCGCGCATCGCGGCCACCGAGGCCGGACTCGAGGCCGGTGTTCTTCGCTCGTTGCCACCTCGACGCTGAAGGCCATTGCCGAACAAGCTGTGAAACAAATATGTACGATAATTTATTGTTTCTACGAGATTATGAAAAATTTAAACGCGTTTTTCGCGAAATAACTTTTTTGCACGGCCAAAAGTTCTGAAAATGACAATTAAATTGTTTCAAAAAATTGTGACTTGTTTTTCACCACTTCGAATACAATAATACTACTTTCAGCCTTTGCCACTAGATGGATGGTACCTTTTATAAGTAAATCTGCAAGTGGTGAATTAAAAATAAGTTTATGTTTTCACCAGGGTTATTTCCGATTTCATCAAAAGTTTCAAAGAATCATTCATTTCAAAGAATGTTCATTTTTTCTTCAACACTAATTACATGTCCATTAGTATCAATTAAAAAAATATTATTGTGTTGTTCAAGACGTAAATTAACATTGGTAAAAGTTTTATGGAAAAATATGAAATAGGTTCGGAGAAAAAAAATGTTAGAAATTTTGACCTTTTTCACTGCTTCAAAAATGTACTATTACCATACAACAAAACTTCGAAATAAAAATTTTTAAGGACTTTGCGTTTGGCAAGCTAATGAAGTTTTAAAACAGCTTATCCGTACAGTTGCTAATCAGTCACTTTACGGGGCGTTCGTGCATTGGAAACAGCTGTTTATTACTTCGGAGAGCAAAAGTTCCGTCCAAGAGACCATCAGCTAGAGAGAGAGAGAGTCTCGCGAGGGAAAAGAACTCGGATATCGCGAGACTGGGAATAAAAATTCTCTCTTACGACGGAAACTTTTGCGGTGCACCAAAGTCTCCAGTGCATCGCGCGCGGATGCATCATTTAACGTAGCCGAGCTCATACACATTCCGCGAAAATATATTCATACACTCATACGAAGTAGTAGCGCCGAACTATACGTAAAGAAATTAAGAGAGGCCTAACCTGATGACCTGCTCGGGCGATATGGGCCCGCTAGCTCCACCCAAAGCGCCGGCAGCGGAAGTGGCCCCGTGACCTCGATGCCTGTACGGGGTGGCGTGGCTGCTCGAGTGGTGCTGTTGCTGCTGGTGATGGTGCTGCTGCTGCTGCTGCGAGCTCGAGTGATGGGCCGGGGCGCTCGGCGGCCGCTCGACGATGGTGTAGCTCGTGCCGGGCGGACTGTAGTAGCCCCGATCGCGACCACCGACGCCCTGCAGATGATGCTGCTGCTGCTGCTGATGATGATGCAGCCGCGACGACGACGAGCTCATCTCGAGGTCCTCGGCCTCGAAGCTGCCTCCGGGCCCGCCGCCACCCGAGCGCAGGTAATGCGACGAGCCGCCCCCGGCGTCGCGCAGACCCCATTGCAGCTCCTGCAGTTCCGAGCCGTAATCCTCCGTGCTACTGGCCATCGTTCACCTCCCCGATGGTACCTGCAATGCACACGAGCGTCAACATCATTAACTGCACGAGGATCGTGTGCGCGGAGCACAAAAAATCTGTACTAATTTTTATTGTTTAGTCACTGAAAAAATTGAAGCTCGATTTCGAGTGCGCTCGACAAAAAAAAGTTGGATCGTCGACTATTCGAATTTTTGTTTGTTCGCAGAAAAAACCTAATTATCCAGTATCAAAGACCAATGTGCCTTGATTGGGCGCCAACAATTTGTATTATAACCCAATTAAACCGAATGCTACGCCGAATATATAGCTCTCGTTTTCTACTTTCAGGAGTTAG
This sequence comes from Trichogramma evanescens, assembly GCA_902732785.1. Lineage (NCBI taxonomy): Eukaryota > Metazoa > Arthropoda > Insecta > Hymenoptera > Trichogrammatidae > Trichogramma > Trichogramma evanescens. The sequence goes on along the minus strand of CACVKI010143630.1, from coordinate 41,496 downwards.
CTTTTTTGGCTCGCTCTCGTTTTACGCTCATACAAACTGAATCGTTCGTCGTTGACACAGTCGAGGTAAACAAGGTTTTAAACAAAAAAATATTTAAAAAAAAAAAGACAAACAAAAAAACTTTTGCGTACGCATATCAGTTGTATCAAACGATAAGAGAGCATTTAATGCGTGGAATTCCAATCGCGCCCAATTGCATCACTGAAATCGTTATGATCCGCAGTGACGTAATCAAGCAAAACATCAATTGAATCGTGTCGATATACGCCGTGCGCCGGAAGCGCGCACACCATTAGCCGAATGAACGCGTAGTATATGTAGAGGCGTCCCTCGGCGCCATTGTCTCTCTCTCTCAATACTTGTGCACGAAGCCTGCGTATACCCAGCGACGGGCAGCAGCAGCTCGAAATCGATCATGCATTCCTCGTCTCTCGTGGAAATTAAAAATTTAATTAACACAACTACGCGACTGGTGGTGCATAGGTCACAGTCTCCGAGTGGCTGGCAAATGGCGATTTTCGATAGTCGCTGCGTACAAAAGTTTGTACCCCAGTGGTAACGTTTATGATTGAACCGACGTTCAATCGTCGAACGTATATATTAAGTGATTTGAATTGTTTTTGATTTTATGGACTTATTAACAAAGTGAAGTATGATTTTTTCGACTGACAATGATGCCAATTTTAACAAGCATAAACTGATGAAATTTGATGAAAAAGTTTAATATAGTTGAGCTTGTGGAAAAAAACGGATATAAAACAGTAACAAAGCTCTTGTTGACGCAGAAAAAAATAATAAAAAATTCTACGCCGAGCCACGAGAATGAAAAAAAAAAAACGACCGTTCCGTGTGGCACGAACACATTTAACTGTGTATCAGTTTACTCGGTTGGCGGTGGCGGTTATTTTCATATCCGGGGAGGATGTTTAACTGTGCAATGTACGGGGATAAATGTGTGTATGTGTGTGTGTGTGCGAGTCAAGCACAATTTGTGAGCTATTTTTGAAACAAAATTAGGCCGAGTTTATTTTGCATGTGAAACAATTATGCAGCGGAATCATCTTCGTGTACATCCTTTCGGAGATCAATACTTTGCACATTAAATAATAACGAAGCCGTAAAAAAAGTGCACTCGCAAACTGTTCTACATTAACACAGCCTATACAGATAAATAAACTTGAAAATGACAGATTCGTGCGAGTCGACCGTTAAAATGTAATACATAATCTATTGTTATATTTTTCTGTCATACCGGTGTAATAAGAATTGTAAAAATATTCAAAAATTGAAGCAGTAATGATATATCGTGGGAATAATCGAAATTCAGCTACAATAAGGTCAAGACCATGGGTCTTTTTTGTTTCACTTGATACATGAAAACTTTCGAAAGTCATAATATAAGGACTTAGTCCTTATCTAAAATAAAAATTGTTTTGACTTATAACATTACTTTCACTTTGTCACTTGCAGATTTATGAATATAATGGTACTCGCCATCTAGTTGTAGAGGCCTAAACTAGTATTATTGTATTAAAGCACCTGAAAACTGTTCTACATTTTACGAAACAGCTAAATGGTCGTTTTCAAGTCATTTAACAGAAAAATTGTCAAAATCAACCCATTTAATGGTAACGTATTTTGAAATATTTTAAATGATCTGTTTTGGTCAATAGGTCGTTATTAATGTTGAGCAATTTTACCAGAGAAGGTAAAGCTGAATCAATCACTCAGCGTCGTTTGTCAATGCCGTATCATAGATTAATTTAATTTTCAACAAGTTAATATTCGTTAAATTTTTCTGACGTTGCAAATGATTTTATATCCGAGTGTGGCTCTAAAAATAACCGATCATTTACACTTTTAAATTGAGGCATTAAAATTCTAAAAAAAAGTCTTCGCGAGCTCGTCTTCGACCTATCGGATAGTAAATGTAAATGTGTTAAAAGCTACTAGAGCAAGATTGCGAAACTGCGTAGGAAAAGCCTTGTTGAGCGAGGCGACGCTTTAAAATTAAATAGACTGTTTTATAAGTGAGTAGAGCGCGATAAAACAGTATACGGCGCGATACGCGATATATAGAAGCTCTGCGACTAAAAAGCGCCAAAGCGGTAATTGAACAATTTTCCAAGCCGTAAGATACCGCACCAGAAGCCGTGATCTTTGGAATGGCAATAAAAAAAAAAAGAAGAAGGAGACTGTGCGCGCGCGAGTACGGGTCGCCTTGCCAGCTAGCTGACGGACCGAGGACGGCTTAGCTAGCTCTGTGAAACCCTTGGCGCGCCTTATAACTCCTGCTGCTTCCCAACGTGTGGCATAAGGTAATCGCCGGTATATGCGATCCAGAGAAGCTTATCCCAACGGAGTCACTTTCACCTATTTTTTTTTATATCCTTTGCAAGAAAAAAAAAGCGTCATCTATATAATACGGGCGATGCTATGTGCTTATAATACATTTTGCCGCGCGCGGCTACGTCACGTCGACCTTATGTGCCTCTATCTATACGGCACGAGATACATAGCGCTCCGTTGCTAATGCATTATGCATGAGGCTCGAAGAAAGCGGCTAAGGATTAGCTTCGGAGGAATTTCGTTAGAATTTGACGTTTTTCCGATAATTTTCTTTGGCTGCTGCGTCGAGGCATTACACAGCGAGCGAGCGAGCGACGACGAAATAGACAGGCAAATCGCGCGCGCGCCCCGCACGTGCAACGAGATAAGCAAGTTGCCAAAACATTTTTACGCTTCGAGAGAGCAGCTGAGATTTTTTTTGTTGCATCTCATGATCGTAACGCGATACGAGAGGTCGAGTGCATTCTCGCGAGTGACGAGAGGCCACACGGATTTATTCTAAATTGTAGATTGGTCGTTCATTTTTTCTATGAATCGTATATATGTACGTGAATTTAAAATTTCTATATATTTTCATATAAATGGAAGGCGTAATGAAAACGAATTGTTTGATTAAATCCCGGACACCTCCAGGTGCATGAGCTACGATAAGAGCATTTTTTTTCTCTCGTGCCAAGCCTTCGCAGAGGAATCATGACGATAAAATTATATTAGCATTTAAACGCGCAAACTTAAATTGAAAACTTGAACGAAAAAAGTACGCCCGACCGTGTCTTTTTCATTATGATTTGGTAGGATTTCATGCGACATTCTCGAGTACACGGCCGAAAGACTGCATGCCGTGCCGTACATCTGAAATATTTCGTTCAACGTATGTATAACGAACGAGCAGAGATAAAACAAAACTTCTTCGCAAATTTCGAATAATTCCATCAATATGCTAAAACGCGCCGAATAGTTTTTGCTGTATAACAACACGCCACTTTTGTCTGAAGCTCATTGCATTCCAGTTGAGTACCATACGCCGCTGCAAAAGGTATATAAATAAACGAGCGATACGTGTATAGCTTCTATTTCCATTTTCCTTATCAAGATGTGCTATAGTATGCCGTTAATGCGGTCGCACAAGACGTCGTCGACGGCACGGTAGAAAGTGCAGGTCGTACTACGGCGTACGGATACAAAAATTTTATTTTGCCTCGTATTTTCTCGCTTTTTAAATTAATTTTTTACCTCCATTCGGTATGCCAGGGGAAGTAAAACGTCGCGCTAAACTCCGCATGCTCGCATCCTTTAAAGTCGCCGCGCGGCGCGGCACAGCTTTTGCTCGCATTATCGCGATGATTAATGCGTCCCATTTTCTCGACGAGTCAGTATTGTCATAAATGAATGCAAACTCAGCTTTGTACACAAATTAATCCTCATTATAACTGCGCAACTGAAGAATCCTTAATAGCTATTATAGGATAAACATTAATTCTCTTGAAATACTCAGTTTCTGTGCGTTTTCTCGGAATGAAACACGTTTTACAATAGACACGCGACTCTTTTATCTTAAAAATGTATATTAATATCTTGCATGTAAGCGACACAAACAATTACTTTTCGAAATGATTTTATTTATTTTAACTGCTTCCCTTACAATTATGAATAGATAAGACGGATAATGCAATAACAATTTCCGATAACCAAGTAAGCCAACTCATGTAGGTGCTTTACCCAGCTAGCTTTTTGGATGCACTTAAAATCTGTCTAGTTTCAAACTATAAGTGCGATTATTGTAAATCGCTCATCCGTTAACAAGCTCCTCTTATTCAGTGCTTGATTAATTTTGAAAAAATTTTAAGCATCCAACTAACAACGAATAAATAACTAATAACGTATTTCTGAACAATTAAAAAAATGAAACACCTTTAACATTTTTAAAGTGCTACGATGCATCTCTTAGAAATTTTTGTCACTTAGATTTTGCTGATGCAGATTTTGTTCTTGCCGAGTGCTACTCTGCATACATTATCATCTTTTTTTCGAAAAAATGTGAATGTATAATTGCGAAGTAAAGACTGTAATAATGAACTGGAAGTGTAAAAAGAGTTTACCGATGCATAATTAATATGGTTTAAAATGAAAGGGTTTATTTAATTTTTTTAACTTTGAACTTAATTCGTCGTGTTTTTTCTTGTAAATCTTGATCCTAATCGTGCATTAAGTGATTAGATAATTTCGTTATAAAATTTCTTAATTAATTTTTTTTTGTAAATATTGTTCGTTGAGTTACTTGACTTTACAATTGAAATTCTTTCGATATTTTTGAATAAGATCCAATAATAACACAAATGTATGTAAATAAAAAGTAAAAAAGTATACGCTCCATCAGAATATCGGAACACTATTACGTTCGCGGAACAAAAGTTATAAAATCGATCGCAAAAAATAACCGAATGTCAATGTCAACTGGCACAAGAGAGACGAAATTGTTTTTCCAACGAAGAAAAGCTTTTCTCTCTCTCTCTCTCTCTCTCATTCTCTCTCGCGTGCGCGCGTGAGAGAGAGAGAGATGTCGAAAGAATCGCAAACATCTCTTCTCGAACGATAATACGAGGGCACGTAGGCCCTCTACGAGTGGTAGTAGTAGTAGCGGTAGTCGTAGTCGTACTTCGCATGTAGCCTCGAAAGAGAGAGAGTATATAAGGCGCGTTTTACTCTCGCATAGTTGACCCAGCCTTGACACTGAGAGAGCTCGACGAAGAACACGACGCGCAACAGTCGCACACCGAGACAGCTATGGCGACTCGAAGGTAAAGTAATATATACGTGTGTGTTTGTGCGTATTATAGCTCATACGATGTACTTTCTAGATTACGTGCTCTTATACGTGTTTGATAGAAAAAAAATACGAGAGCGTATATAATACAAGATTATTCGGCTTACTTCGGAGAATGAGTAACGCGCGAGTCACGAATCGCGTTGCTTTTCTTGAACTTGCGACTTTTTCAATTGGGTTAAGTTCAACTAAAAATTTAACGTGTAGATCGAATTGAGAATTTCGGATTAAAATTTGGTTGCTCTACTTTTCTGCGTCGTAGTTTATGCGCGCTATGCGAGCATTATTCAAAAAAAGAAAGAAAAGTTCTCTTAGTAAACGATAAATAATGAAAAGAAAAGCTGTAAAAAAGCCAAACAGTAATGTATTATTTTGAAGACAAGGAAGCCAACCTTACCAGTTGTAGAGTATAAGGGAGGAAAAAGAATGAATCGCGAATAAAGAGGCCAGCTGACAGAAAGTACGAAGGTAAAAAAGCAGAAAAAAAGTGGAAAACTGCGAGCAACTTTGAGTGCGCGTTAAAGGTGGGTAAACACCCCTTTAATAAAGATATCAAACAAAAGCAAGCCCTGATAAATACAAATAAAAATATTGACGAGAGTCGTAAAGAAAAAAAAGCATGCGTACGTCAACAGCAATTCACTTTTTTTTATTTAACTATTCGTTAACAGGTTCTGCATAAGTTTAAATTTAAAATTGTTGAACTGTTTTTCGAAAAAAAATCAAAAAATATATCTACGTTGAAATTCAGAACAATTTTTCGTTAAAAAAGCAACATTTTACACTTTTTCGCCCGCATCTTTAAAACAATAGCCAGAGTTCTTATAGGCCACATACAAATATATATGGCTTACAATGTCTAGCTTTTTGCTCATTGTGTACGTGTGCAATTTAAAAAAGCTCAAGCGTAAAGAATAGTCATACACTGCATTCAAGTATCATCTCAAAAAAAACAACACGGCAGACTTTTTGAATTGCATACTCGAACACTAGGTAGTCAATTTAGAAAACGTCTACTCAATACAACAAGTTTGCTTATTATTACTCGGATTATTTTTATCGTCAAATTTTAAAAAAATATTCAACAGCAATACAATGAGTATATGAGAATTTATTAGACTGATGATGTACTCGTGTCTAGTGGATCAAAAGTACATTTTAATTATTCTCTACGAATATAATTTTCATAATATGGTGTGCTCTCGGGTTTAAAGCAGCACTCGAGTAATAATACTAATGATTTTATGCAATTCAAGATGTGTTGCCGTATTAAATATTTTTATAACATTATTTTGAAAGCATAGAATAAATTAATTATGTATCATAGAGTATTATTTTTAATTCCTCGGCAAAGTATCGAAAAAACAATTCACTAAGCCATTCATTACAATCCGAACTTGTAAAAATGTATAGCGTTAATTGGTATACGTAATTAAGTATCAGAATGAGTTAATTTGAAATGAAGCGGATGAGATCATTAAATACTGATTACATCGAGTGAATGAAATGGGAAAAAAAAAGAAAAAAAAAACTACATCGAAAGGGCAGAATTACGAAAGTTTAATTCCATTAGCATTTGAGGAAGCAGAGCCCAGAAAGCAGTTCGAGGTCAAAGGCTCATTACGCAAGCATCGATGCTGGTTTTGAATGATCATGGGAATCGAAAAGTCTTTAGTAAAAGGAAAATGTATATAGTCAACGTTCGAGGCTTTAAGCCTTTGCTTCTGATGAAATGTATCGACCAAATGGCAAGCCGCGTCTGACTTGATTTTGATCTGTTCTACTTGTCAATGTAAAAACATTTCTAGCCCTAGAAATAATACTTCTCATTACACCACCACCTTTAAGTGCTCCACATTTTTATAGTTAAGAGTATAGATTTTTTTACCGTTCCTAAATCTTTGAACCAAAGAAATAATGACAAAGTAAAAAGATCTAAAGAATTTTCTCACCGAAGCTTCTTCATCGTACCGCGAAAAGGCTTGTGAACTCTTGATTGTTTCTTTTGTAAAGATCATTACAAAGAAAGAAAGAATCGTTTTTTCCCACCCAACGTAATATTTGAGTTTTCATCATTGATACACAGCTCTTTGTGGAGATAACATTTTTTTACAGATTAATTCAGAAAGCCTTAAATATAAAAAATGTTCAATAAAAATTTTAATTAAATAATAGAGTGAAATTTTTCAGTTAATTTTTTTAATCTAAAATTATTTTTAAACAATAGAAACGTTATCAGATAATTTTGTCAATTATTTTGAAAGTCATTAGTAAGTTCAAGACTGATGTATTTTAATTTCATTTGCTAAAGTTTTCAATTTATCAAGATTATGCGAAGAATTCACGCAAGCAACTTTTGCAATCGCTTTAAGGCTTAAAATAGATTTTCTTTGAAAAATTGAAAATAAGAGTCTCAACTTGACTTTGTGGATTTCGAATTCTCGCGAATCCGCATTGATTTCGACCATATCACGAGTTAACTTGTAAAATACTTTTTGTTTTCGAAATTTTCGCCTTGTGCATAATTCAATTGGATTCAGAAAGTTTGGCAAGAAATTTTTCAAGTTTTATTGAAACACTGGAAAATTTAATATTAGTTTAGTCAACTTTTATGATCGGCTAAAGGAATCACAGAAAACAATCGAATATTTCATTATTTTCACTTTCTTTCGAGCATTTTTGAAAACATGAACTACTTTTAAAATCACTGTGTACGTTCTACTTCAGTAATTGAATAATTCAGTGATAGTCTTACTTTTCCGAAGTCTTTGCTTTTTTCAAAGGTACGCAATGTTCATTTTTCGACCCACAATGATACATTTAAATCTCTTAATTTCAATATCAAAAAAATAATGCGTATTTTGCAAATTCAATAGCCTAGCTTCACCAATTTAAAATTTAATTTCTGTATTTTTGGTCTGTACATATACTTATCGAACAATTTTTTGCCACTTGCGAGTTCACAATACTCCATCTGTTGATGGAATCACAAAGCTCATAATTAAATGACACTTTTGCCAACTTTTGTCATGTAATCTTTTTTTATCGTAATTACTTTTTTTAAATCTATAACGAAAACTCGGTAAATTACGGAACGAAATGGCCGAAATGTTCCACAATGAGCTTAAAATATTTTCTCCGCATAAGACCTACTTAAACGAAAATACAATACGAGTTCGCGTACGTAAGCGAAGATATTGCAATCTGAGCAATGCGCAGCACACTGCGCGTATATTTGCTTTCTCCATTGGCCGCGTTATTGTGCAGGCCACAGAGGACCAGCCGCACACGCTCGCACACATACAGACATACGTATATATACAGAGCGAGAGAGCACCGAGGCTTGCAGCAGCAGCCGCAGCAGCAACGGCATGTGCGATTAATTTGCAATAAATATGGATTTTACGTATCGCCATTCACGAGGCTTGCAATTTATCTTCGGCTAATTAATTTGCTAGCTAAAGCAAAGGCCAATGTGAATGCAATTCGCGAGAATGATCGTACCCAGCGAAGAATCGTCTCTGGTGACATTAAATATCAAGCCCTTGCGGGCTGTCGACGCGATGGGCCAAATGCTTTATTGCTCGTAAAATGGACTCTCTCTCTCTCTTTCTCCTTCTCCCAGATAACTGACAGTGGATATAATGTATGTATTTTACGACAGCTGCGTCGGGGGGATAAAAATTTAAGTAGAATCGTGGGAATTACGACACGGCATACTTTATTGGGAGACACAAGATTCATATTTTCTGTGCAAGGCCATCGATTACGATTGCCCGCAAACGGAGAAGGCTCGCTCGATCGCTTGTTATGTGTATGTACATCGGACGCGGCGCGTGCTCTCGAGGCCCGCAAGGATCGATCAATCTTATATTGAATTAGCCACGAGTGACTGAACGCAGCTTCACAACTCGATAGTCTCGGGGAATATAAACGAGACAATCGACACTGCGGTCGAGCAGCAGCATCTAGGGTATACCGGGTTTCCTTCAATATGCTCGGTAGTTACGGGCATCAGCGTAAAACAAACAATATACGTAAAAAAAATAATCCAAAATTAAGCATTTTTGGTCACAGTTTACATTTGTGTAGCGAGCTTTTTGTAAGCTCATCACCTAGCGGCTTGTTCACAAATCATGCGCCGCGTAAATTTTACAGAATACCATCGTTTTACGCGGTTTATTTTTACATGGCTTCAATTATCCGCGATTCGACAAATGACACCGCCCCCAATTAATGCAGTTTTTCTCTATGAATCTATAGCTCTCATATTTTTTGTGGACACGAGTCACTAATTATTTTCATAAAAAAAAAAAAAAAATACTAATAGATTAATTATGTATTTATACTTATTAAAAAAAATAAAATAAAATAAAAAAAAATTTCGGGGGTTGTGCTTTCGGGGAAAAAGACATTCGGGGAAATGACCGTGAATCATACTAATTCATAGTTTTCATCTTTCTCGTGATTTTTCTTGTACGCATCCTCCTGATCTCCATAAGGATAATGTATATTTTTTTCCTTTTTTTTCCCTCAGTACTTTTGTTGCATGCCTTTACCCCTTGAAACGAAGGTTTTTTCGAGACAACGCCGCAATATGTAACAATAGACATTGCGGAATCATAAGCACCGAAAAGTCACGCATTCTTTTCACTACAACAGAAGCAAGCACGTTTCTCTGCACCGATGTTTAATCAAAGTTGGTAAAGCAACTAGATGCTTTAAATGGTACAAAACCTACGATTGAAGGCGCTCGCTGGCTCATTTTTTTTTAAACTAGTCCTTTCCCAAGCCCGCTACCCAACGTCCTATGAGAAGTTTCACGTTATAAATATCATCCGCACTTTAAATGAAGTGGAAACGTTGATTTAATTGTAAATAATTAGACTAGTTTTTAACCACTTAAAATACGAATTCAACCCTCATTGATCTACAAAGGCTCAAAGATGAACTCTTATTTTATAAATTTTATCCTGCTCTACCATGGTGACTATTCACTTTTTTATCCATACACCCGTTGCCGTGATTTAGCCCATATATATAATATAAAATACCAGCGTGTACCTCACGCAGCGATAGCATAACAACATCACGCGACGCGATGCTCTGGACGTTTATATAAAGTGGAGAAAATACGTGGCGATTCCGACACCCGCTGCGTTATATCCCGCTGCAAGCCGCTGTATTGCATTATGCTCGTGACGCGCGCGTTATGTTGCAGCCGCGTCGCTGCGGTTCGCACACCATCTCCGTTGCTGCTGCTGTTGCTGTGGCACTTAACGCGCATTGATGTCCTCGTTACGTCGGTCAAAGAAGAGGGAAGGGAGGAGAGACGGGGGGGGGGGGGCAACCGACGCCTTATCTCGGCAGTATCATCTCGCGTGAACGATGGGGATTTTAGAACGCGAGGCGGTGGCGGTGTGCGGTTATCGTGTGCGACCGGGAGCCGCGTGACTGCCCCATATTATACACCTAGGACTGTGTGTACTAGTCGTGATGATCCATTATGCAGATGCGCAGGCACATACCGCGAGGCTAATTATAAACGTTCGCGTGGCAGCTTCTTATCGATGATACCCGCTGAAATGGTTCATTGGAAATCGCGTGGACTTTTTACCGTAGCAGGCTAGGCCCCTTTTTCCTGCAATTTTAGGAAAATTCTATCGCTCGATCTTCAACTTGAGTTTTATTTTATTCATATATTTAGTACTATTGAACGATCGTAGCCATGAATATTGACAGCTAACTTTCGCTAGTTTCGTATCGATATATAGCATGTGGATAGCTGGCACGCGAATGGCGATTTTTCAGCCATACATTTGAATGCTAAAACCGACTCGTGCCAGCTCGAATGGATTCCGAATGTACAGCGTTCTATATACGTATAACAGTAACAGTTTCCCGGCTCTATCTGGTGCCGTTTAGATCTAGCCGAAAGTGCGCGCGGAGGGTGAACCTTGCAGTATGTGCATAGGGCATTTCTCGATGCTACAAAACGATGCACTGACGTTCGTGTGCATTATGCATGTATTATATATATGTGTGTGTGTGTAAGCACAGCCAGGTATCGTATACACATACATAAAAGCTCGTGCAAGCTTGCGCTCTTGCGCGCGTTGGTTTGCAGTCGAAAAAATCGATATAAAAGTGAAGTAGATGCGGGAATGAACGTATCGAGTGTACGTACGGATGCTTGTGCGTATGAACATATATTTGGGGAGAATAATCTAATTTGCCCCAACAGTAGAGCGCGTAAAACGCCCAAAACGCACGAGTTTTAACTCGTTGAAAATGTTTATCAAAAGTTTCCAGAAAAATAAACTGACAACATTTCGACGCGTTTTTTCTTCAGTTTTCCGGTGTTAACATTCAATTCTTGAAAAATTGCTATTTTCGATACAGTAATACATTGGTAATTCAAAGTTTTTGGTATCAATGTATTATTTGCAAATCGCATTTTCAATTTAAATAAAATGCCCACTCTTCCATACTAGTAAAGAAAACAATTGTTTTTTCGGAATAGTTTCTGATAATTCAAACATATCATTCCGTGTGAAGATTGTGAGATAGTTCGTTTTGCATTTCTTTTACTAATTGCATGTGCTTTAACCGTTTTTCGAAAGTTGAACGAAACCGTTCAAAAGTTAAAGAAAAATACGTGGAATTTACTAATTATTTTAATTTTGTAGGAAGAATTTCACTAATCAATCGAATAAAGAGAATAATAGATGAACGTCTGATGGACTGCTCCTCATTTTACTCCTCAAAAATATCAATAAATTATTTTATTATTGATCTCATGGAAAAAACGCAAGATTTTTTGGCCAAGCTACTCGGGATTATTCAAAATCCGGAAGCAAAAAATTCGCTGGAACGAATTAGATAATTCTCTACCTACATGGGAGAAGTTTGATGACCGACAATAGAGACTGAAGAACCCTACCTTCTCCGTATTTTCCATTTTTATATCGCAGTGCAAACTACAACTAATTTATCAATATAAAATGTTGTTTAGTTGCATTAACTATAAATTTTGTAGTGTGCGCAAAGATCTTTTTTCTGTGATGATTTCAATATCTAGAAATATGGATAAGAGTGACCGATTGTTTCTGAGCAAAAAGGTCTAATGTCTTCGAGTAAATATGTTTTTGAAATTTTTTTTAAATTTTACAAATATTTACCAAAAATAATTTTAGAATTTTTTTAGTTATTTTTGTATATACACTTTAGAAACATTCTTACCCTATAGGTCATTGGACCTTTTTGGAATAGTTTAATAATATTGAGGAAAATGTTTTCCAAGTATTTTATTTTAAAAAAGAATATTTTGAAAATATTTTCTTTATGTTTCTTTGCTGTTGGGAGAGTGCAGAGCGTAAAGAATTCGATTAAGTCACGTTCGCAGGTCGGAAAAAACTTGCGCTAGCTACACGACTGCACACGGCAGAAGCAGCTTTCTGGATTCCAGAGCGCCGCGTGTCGACTCCCTCAGTCTCTCTTTCTCGTTACTTTCGCGTGCTCGGTCGCTAATTTCGCCCCCTTCCCTTCTAGTCCTTTGACTCGTATATAGCTTTTTCTTATTTACTTCTGGCTTTTGATTTTTTTTCCGTATCTTTTTTACTCCTTCTTCTGCTTCAGTTTTACCTCGTCTCCTGGCACTTATCTATATAGTAATTCTGATCAGATAACGTATACGTACGACCGCGTATTTTTCCAATATATTTATTCCCATATTCTCAAAGTATACTTGTGTTCCTAGCTTTTTCTCCATACATTATTTGCAAGTACACGCTTCGCTTATCTTTGCAAGCTGCTTAAATACAAGTTTATTTCTCGTTACGTTTGTACTGTTTTAGCCCTGAACTATGTGTGCACAGTGTGCTTGTACATACGTCTTTACACACAATAACACGCGCTAAGCTTGCGCGCGCGAGTAAAAAAATTTCACGTTTATTTTTACGTCATCGACAGGTGTGTGACTCATCGGCAATTTATGGCGCTCGCGCGTAAAGCCCGAGCTTCATTAGAGAAATGTAGGGCTGTGGCGCTTCGCCGGGTAAATTTATTTTACTCGTTCAATGTGTCCAACGACGACGACGACAATGACAACGACATTTGTCGTCCTCGCGTATATTCTGCGAAGGGGAGAATTCTCGTTACGAATTCAATCCATATATATACACACCAACGGGAGTAAAATCGACACTTGCTCCCTGCTACATACAGCGTGGTTTCGATTGGAAAAATTTTTTCGCTTCTTTTGCGCCGTAAATGAAAACAAGCGGAGAAAAAAGTATGTGGCGTACGCAGTATATAACGTGCTCGAATATATATGTAGGGAATACGTCGACAAAGAGCACCAAACGCGATTGCAATCGAAAAATGAGCCGTGCACTCAGAAGATTAGGTGTGTTTTTTTCTGGTGTGTGTGCACGCTACAAACACATATATAATATCGAGCGTAAACTCGTTCTCTCGAGCATCTCGCCCCAATAGGACACACTCGTGCCCGCCCCGACGCTTCGACATTCTATACAGAGCGTATATAATAATATGAAAATAAAAAGAACTAAAAGAAAGAAAGACGTCGTGCGAAATAATGCATCAGTCGCACGAAGCGAACAACACCGAAAGCGTATCGTAGTAGCACGTGGCGGCGTATACGTGTGTACGTTAAGTTGTGGCCTCGCGTGTGTGGGTGGTGTGTGTGCACGAGTGTGCAGCTCGGTGCAGCCCTATTGCCAATCGATTAGCCAAAGCTCGCATGTAGGAGCGCGCCGCGGCGCGGTAGGTTGTTTTTTCTTTTCCTGGCGCTTTTCTCTTCTAGGAAAAAAAAACTACCGAGAAACGAGTATTATATGCATAAATAAATATATATATTGTTGAAGTAGCCGAGGAATTGCGAGGCATTGCTGACTCGGCGCACTGCAGTGGACTGTTATGTGTATGTACGTAAAATCGTAAAAATGATCTGCTGTGACCACGGCTACTTACGTATTATATTATACGTGCTGCGAAATTGCTTTTACTGAATTTTCGGAATCGGTGAAAATTTTTTTATAGCCATACTTGGCGCTACCGAACTCCGAAACTTTTCATATAATGTTATTCGCGCGATACGCGCTTTGCGTTAACGTAATAGATCAAACGTAAAGTTTCAATCGGATGACGAATGCGCAAGAGGGAAAAAAGTAATTATATATACGCGAGGCAGTCGATATACTGAGCGAATCGATTCTAATTAACGGCTATTTGATTTATTTAAATAATCATTTTCAATATTCAATTTTATACCGTCTCGTGCTGTCGATAATGGCGTTTTAATGAATATAATATCGACGCTACGGAGGAATATTAGTAACTTCATCGAACTATATTTAATGCTATCGCATTAATATATGATGTGTATTTAATACGGCGGCAGATGAGTGTGTGTGCGCAGCGATGGACAAAAAAACAAGAGGGCGGCGCACTGAATGGTTTTATATATCCACCCTTTCGATTCCCAAAAAGAAAATAAATAATGCGCCAAGTTCTGAGCTTGGCTCTCGCTTTGACCCTCTCTTGCCCCTAAACTACTTTTTTCTGTTTTCTGCTCTATTCGACTCCTTTCAATACAGTAGAAATCATATAATTCGAAGTTCTGGGGACCGGTATTCGACTTCGAACAATTTAGCAGTGATGGCATTTGAATTTTTTCGAATCATGTGACACTGATACATTCAGGACTTCCTGTACTCCAATAAGAAAATTTTTTATAAATGAATTTTTTTCATCGCTTCTTTTTTTTAAATAACTGAGAATCTATTATAATTTTTAATTTTCCAAGTAAGAAAATATCTGAATAATATTATCGTGGCATCTAAACTTTATAAAAACTTTATATAAAAATTAAAGATTTCTTTTTTATAAAAATTGTATAAATATTATATAAAAGCATCTACACGCTGATAAAGAAAATCATGTAAACTGAAATTTTACACGCAGAAATAGAAATTATACGACACTCCTTAAAACTAAAATTTTCATCATTGTTCAAAGATAGCTGAAATTGAGGAGGGATCTACAATCTTCATAAGTTTGTATCAACTGTCCAGTACAAAAGAAACCTGTGATCACCATACGATATTGGCGAGAAATTTGATGGAATGTGTATCACCGATGAAGCTTTGAAAACGTGTTCATTTAGTGGCCATCCAGCAAACAACAAGAGAAGTATCGAAAAAATGCGGAAATAAGACCAGGTCTACAAGCAGGAGATGTTAGCACCATTTTGCGTAAGATGATAATTTTTATACTATAATTTTTATAGTATAGATATAATTTTTATTATTATCAACAATAAGCTAGTGATAAAATACATCATATTTTATTCCTAATAACTGTCTCCAACTTATTCCTAAAACGTTGCTTTTTCTCTTGTTATAATAAACATGAGGTCCTGATGAGGCTGCGTATAAAGCAGCGAAACGTCGACTTATGTCAATTTTATATTTTTGATTTAAATAAATGTTAAATTAACGTTTAAAACGTTGTTGACGATCTGTGTGATAAGTGAATGATAGTCTGTGTATTAACCAAGGAACAGGAAACAGATTAATCTAATCATTGGTAAGACTCAGGTAAATAACATTCTAATATGATTTTTCTCTTGAGATTTCCAAGATTTCAGACACGAGCCATCTAGCGGTAACTTAGGTACCATTTAATGGTTCTTTCGATAAGAACGAAGCTTACTGATGTCTCAGAGAAGGTTTACAACAATGGGTATTAAGCATAATTCTATAGTTATCCAAATTATATTCATTGATCTTTTTATCTAAAGTTGAAAAAGGTTTTGATCGCATAATTCGAAAAAAATGTTAAATCTGACGTGAAATGTCTCATTCATTAAGACATATTTAAAATTCGAATTATACTATGATTCGAATTTTATGAGTTTGAATCATGTGATTACTACTGCATTTCGTATTTTGCTATATCATAACCACGGAGATTCTGACTTTATTCGCAATACATGCATCATAAATTTAGGCATAGAGAAAGAAAAAGAGAGAGGGAAAGAGAGTTTCGGTATGACATAAATTGATCGCTCTCGCGATATCACATGCCCTCGTGTGCCGCACGATAAAGAGCTACGAACGGTAAGTTGAAAACTCGATGAAAAGCAAGTACTGCTGCTACGCAACTTGACCTTTGATAATAAGCGATGCATTAGGCGTGCGGTATACACACACGACGAATGGACTTGGGACCGCACTGGGCAGCTGCTCGGCTTACGGAGTTTAATTAGAATGTGTACGTATACGGACGGTTGTTTCGTTTGCGGAATCCAAGCACTTTCTTGTTTCCGCATCTGCTTCGGTTATATGTGTATACATGTGTATGTGTGAGAGAGGGATTCGCAGGCATCCACATAAAACATGTACAATCCAGCCAATACAAGAGCTCAGAGCTACCTCCGATGTAAAAAAAAAGCTTCCTCTATGAGGAAGCAAAAAAAAAAAATTAGTAGCAGTAGTAGTTGCAATAGTAATAGTAATAGTAATAGTTGTAGTAGTTAGTAGTGTAGCTGCGGTCGCACGAGGCAGCCCCAGCAGACATTCGATACACGAGCTCTACTCCACTGCCTCACTGTATCGAGCTTTCTCTCTCTCTCTCTCTCTCTCTCTCTACCCTCTCTATCTCTTTGGCAACGCCACAAAAGCCCATCGCGTGTGAGAGCCCCTGGCGCTCGACTGGCCGCATTTATATATAAATACACACACATATGTAAAAAAAAATAGATATACACACATAGTCGCGAAGCCGCCTCGTGCTATATCGATTTCGCGCGCGCACCAACTCTTTCTTCTGTTTCCCTTCCATATAGACAAATCAATTCTTGTTCGCGCGCGCACCTGTGTGACAGAGAGAAAGAGAGAGAGAGAGAGAGACATCTGCCTCTTATGTAACTCGAACTTATCGACGACGACGACCCGATATGCCATCGACTCTCACTCTCTCGGGGGCGTTTCAATGAGCTGTCTCGCTCTTTCTCTCGCTATGCCCTAAAAAGAAAATAAGAAGAAGAAAATGTCGAAGAAATGCCACGGCAGAGGCCAAAACAATCATGCGTAAAAGTAAACCCGAGCCGATCGAATAGGACATCCGAGCTAGACGAACGTACGAACGATGACGACCACCAGCCCCCCCATTCGTCCATTAAGATTGGCGACGCGTCGGTATACGTTAATACTCGATGAAAAATGAAGCTTTTGACAGGTTGGAATTCGATACCGAGACGGTCTCTTACACCCACCCTCTTTTTATGCATGCGGGACGAGCGACGTACCACTAATCATAACGATCGCTGCCTATATCGCTGCTGGATCTGCGAGAGGCATCATCGCGCGGACGTGTCGGACGCGCGAATAGGTTTCGAGGCATCGATCGCATATCGTCCACAGGTATATAATACACGTAAAAAAATCTCTCAATCAGCGTTCATGCGCTGGGATATTGATGCGCGAGCCGACCAGGCTAGCTCTCGCACTTGCACTACTATTTCATTTCCACGAGTAAAACGCGTTCTGTTTTGCATCTGTATATAATAGAAAGATGAGTATAAAGATAGAATCGAAGCTACATTATCTTCTGTGATCGTAGATACATAGTCGCGGCTCCTTCGGTGCAAGGCTTTTTCAGAAAATAACCAGTACTATTTCGTCAGCGTCTAAACTGTATATATAGGTAAAGGAAAAGCCTGGCGACGATCCGGCGCCGATTGGCCCATATATATGTTATATAGCCGATCGACAATCGTCTCGTAACGAACTCTCTCGTGTTACTCCGCTATATACATTCGTCGATTGCTCGAGAAAAGTGTGCGCTTGAAAAATACCACTCTCTGCTCTACTACCCATGTATACGATGGCCGCGAATCCTATTATATATAATACAAGAAAGCGAATCAAGTCAAGTCGAGAGCGAGAGAAAAAAGTTCAGTTCAAGAAAAAAATAGGCGATTTATCGATTGACGCGCGAGAAGACGCGTGGCATACATATATGTATGAAAAAAAAAGAGAAGAAGAATAAGAAGAAGAAGAAAAAAGCCGCTATATATATCTGCCGCGCGTGTTCGCGTCGCGTCGCGTACGTGACGAAGCTCGCTCGCTCGCTCGCGCGGGGATGGTCTTGGAGTTATACTTGACTTTGGAGCGTACCTCAGAGAGCACCACCAGCGGTATATACTACTATACAAAATGTTCACGTAGGTACGTTATATCAATAGGTATAAAGGTGCACACACGTGTGCACGGCACTCACACGTATAGGAGCTAGAGTTCGCCTTCATTTTCATTTTTTTTAACCTTATTCGTTGCACATACATCCCCCTCCTAACCAGTAGTGCGGGGGAGCGCTTTCGAGATAGAGAGAGAGAGCGGCCCCACCGTTTTTCGCCTCCAGAGCCTTTAATACATATAGCCCGATGGAAACTCGAGACTTGTAAATATTATCCCAGCCGAAAAGCAAGTCTTGTCGATGCACACACGTATATATACGTATTATATGCAAGGAGCCGTGTGCAGTCGATAAATAACGAATGCATCGACGTCGGCTGCCGCTGCTATTGCTGCGTACGCGACCGTTAGCTTGCGCTTCGACGAAATCCGAAGGGCTTTGACTTTTTTCTCTCTCTCTCTTTCTCTTCTCTCTTGCGACTCGCTCTATTGTATCGCGTTGCTCGCAAATATATATACATCGTTCTATGTACGCTTGCTCGCGCATGAATGTTTGAAGTTGCGCTTTTGCTGGCCTCTTACTGCACACGGTACTTCGAGCATCGCCGCATGTGGGAGAGAGAGAGAGAGAGAGAGAGGCAGCGAGTTACGCGGCAGCCAGTGTATTGTATACACAGCCTCGGTAGGTTATTCAAGTTCAGATCTTGGAGAAAAGGGTACATGAAACTTCGAGTCCGTTAATATACGTTTCGTGTATATTGAGAAGAATTATTGAAAATTTTTGTGCCGTTGTGAAGCATTTTTATACTTGATTGATTGTGTTTTGAGTCATAATAATGAACGATATTTCAGAAAACACGTATAATCTAACTCGAATAATTAGATTTTTTGGTCAAAGATTAGGGCGATTTGTTCTTCTCCGACGAAGATTAGGACATCTCACAATTTAATCCAAAAATTTATGTTAGAAATTAGTTTGGATGCTAAAAATTCTTTATAAATAAAAAATAGGCTTGATTTACAAAAATAACATGAAATTCGCACAAAAAAGTATCAATTCGACTGCCCCTCGACGCTCTACCTTTCCCTCCAACCTGCAAGGCTCACGAATGGCAGCAACAGCAGAAGCAGCAGAATATACAGCTACATTATAGAACCATACAGAAAGGTAAAGAAAGGCAGCAAAAGCCTTAGTAAGGTCTTCTTCAAGCAATTTTTTTTTTTTATTGAATGTACGATCTTGAGTAACCAACTTCGTGGTTTTTCAGTGTAGAATTTTCCTATCACATAATGAATTAAAGGCTGCAGAAAGGAAATACGGGGAAATGTAGAAGATATGTTCATGTGTTTATGTGAACTTTTTTTTGCCCAATATTTCTGTAAAAGTGATTCTAAGATTTTTGAAATTATATTCATGATTAAAGTAGCCTGAATGTATGATTAATTGCTCGATCAATTTTTATAATCTTATTACAATTGAATTAATTTTTAGAAATTTCGCTCAAGTAGAAATTACTATACCCATACTCGTTCACATTATTAGGAATTTAAAAATTCGCGCTCAATGCATCGTAAGCCATCAAGCGAAATCCCACAACCAATCATAATAGGTGTACTTTCAAAACATAATAAAGCCATCGTTTCCTAAAAATATATTTTATAAAATTATCGGTGCGACTGTCGTGGCGATTTTACTAACTTCTGCAGCTCCAATGACTAACTCAACTTAATTTTCAATCTCACGAGTGTAATACTGTATTGGTGTCGATTTAGAGATATATTTATTGAATTTTTAAGTTCTAACGACTTACGAGTGCTTCTATGTACACACAGCATTACTGCGTATGACCAGTTGACGGTAGAGGGGGAATGTATCGACTATCAATCATAACTGCGTGTTTACGTTCGCTAATATGCGAGTAGTGTGTTCAGTCACTCCTGAGGAGCTAAATTCTTGAGCAAGTGTTTACAAATTGATGAATTCGAGATACGGTGTTGGCTACTCGAGGCGTGTAACCTCGAATATTTTTTCGGTGGAAAAATTCATAGTAAATACGTTTAATAACTAATTGAGTGATGGAAAACAGGAAGAGCACATTAAGGTATACGATTTTTTGTACATGCCCTGATATTATGTCTATCGATCGTATAATCAAACTTGAATATTTTTCAGTGTTAAAGAAGAGTCGAATGATACTTGGCCGGATGCAAGCGACATTAATATTTTTTATTCGGGAGACTCTTCCGAAGTCAACAATTTTGAAACATTCCCGTTTAATCAATCATCAGTGAGTTCAATGATTTAAATCATTTTTCACTTTTCTATTATCGAAAACTATTACAAAATTTTAATTTTAGGTTGATCACATGAATGAGGTTATGGCGTCACAAGAAAAGTTTGATGAGAAAATATCTATTGATTTTAAACCTGAACTCAAGTCTTTATCGACAAACATCTACAAAACTGAGTATCAAAGTTGTCCATCTATTGTGAAAATAGAAAATGAAAATCAGAATGACGCATATGAAAATTTAATCGTTGATTTTGAGTGTAAAACTGTTAAGCCAGAATTAAAATTTTTATCGACAACCACCTGTGAATCAGAGTGTAAAAGTTTTCAACCTATTGTGAAAGTAGAAAATGAATATCAGGCCAATTCCACGAGTAGAAATTCAATAATTTTCATAAAAAAAGAATTCGATTACGATAACAACTGTCGAGTGAATACAAATTCCCGTTTTAAATATGGTGAAATTCAGAACATGGAAAATTTTGAAAAAAATAGTGAAACAAGATTATCATACGAGTCAAATATATGTCCAAAAGCATATGAAGCAAGAGGATGTTCAGGAAAAAATATCAAAATCTCTGAATATGAAATTTGTCATAAATCAATTAAGAGCAAATCAATTGGACAAGTAGGTCCCCTCAAATTTAACATATTGGAGGTACACGATCGAAGCAAACCCTTCGAGTGCGAGATTTGTCACAAATCATTTGGATATAAGCATGTACTTCAAAGGCACATAATTACAGTACACGATCGAAACAAATCCTCCGAGTGTGATATTTGTCATAAATCATTTGGTCAAAAAAGTTACCTCAAAATTCACATAATGTCAGTACATGACCGCATTCAATCCTTAGAATGTGAGATTTGTCATAAATCATTTGTACAGAAAAGTCACCTCAAATCTCACATACGTACAATACATGATTGTAGCAAACCCTTTGAATGTGAGATCTGTCACAAATCATTTTTATACGAGAGTATACTCAAATATCACGTGAATAAAGTACATAAACGCATAAAACCCTTTGAGTGTGACATTTGTCACAAATCATTTGGAGAAAAAAGTACCCTCAAACATCACATAGATGCAGTACATAATCGGAGCAAACCTTTTGAGTGTGACATTTGTCACAAATCATTTGGATATAAGCATGTACTTCAAAGGCACATAATTATAGTACACGATCGAAACAAATCCTTCGAGTGTGAGATTTGTCATAAATCATTTGGTCAAAAAAGTAATATCAAAATTCACATAATGTCAGTACACAATCGGAGTCAACTCTTTGAGTGTGAGAATTGTCACAAATCATTTGGACAGAAAAGTCACCTCAAATCTCACATACGTACAATACATGATCGTATCAAACCCTTTGAGTGTGAGATTTGTCACAAATCATTTGGATATAAGCATATACTTCAAAGGCACATAATTACAGTACACGATCGAAACAAATCCTTCGAGTGTGAGATTTGTCATAAATCATTTGGTCATAAAAGTTACCTCAAAACTCACACAATGACAGTACACAATCAGGGTCAACTCTTTGGGTGTGAGAATTGTCACAAATCATTTGTATATAAGAGTAAACTCAAGTGTCACGTGAATACAGTACATAATCGCAGCAAATCCTTTGAATGTGATATTTGTCAAAAATCATTTGGAGAGAAAAATGAACTTACAAGGCACATGGAGACGGTTCATGAAGGAAGCAAACCTTTTGAAATCATTATGAGGAAAAAGTAATCTAAAAACTCATATAAAAACAGTACATGATCGTGTCAAACCCTTCGATTGTGACAATTGTCAAAAATAATTTGGATGAAAAAGTGATCTCAATAAACACATAAATTCAGTTCATGATCATAACAAACCCTTCGAATGTGAAATTTGTCATAAATCATATGGATAGGAACATCACCTTCAGCATCACATTAAAGTAGTACATGATCGGAACCAATTAATCGATTGTGACATTTGTCAAAAATCATTTGGACGAAAAGGTACGCTAAAATTTCACATGATCATGAAAAACTCTTAAAGTGTGAGATTGTCCACAAATTATTTGGATACCGGGCTAATTTCAATAGGCATACAAACACAGTGCATAGTCGCAAATCCTAATATTGTAAGATTTCTCCGGAGACATTCAGAAGCAATGAAGATTTCTATAAACATATGAGTATGCTATGTAGTTTTGGAAAATCTTTCATCCATTCAATTATTGAAAAATAATAAAATATTTCAAATTGTTATTTATTTTGTCATGACTGTCGTCATACATATGCTCAAATAAAACAATTATTTGGCCTTCAATTCGTTCTTCAAATTATTGCTGTAGAATCGATCTTTCAACATCTTTCTATTAATGAATTGAACTTTTCCCGAAGTACCTGCTTCTCCTCTCTTCTAGTATGCGAGTAATCAATTCTGACCTTGAAACAATGATTATTCATAAAAATCATTCGGCAACTCCTACAACGAATTTTCGTAGACAAAAAAAAATTCAACAGCATCAATGGTCGATAAAAAAAGTTTTATAAGTCGTCATAACTGAACCAACTCGATACAAAGGTTATCGTGTATATAATGAACGAATAGTATATGGGAATGGAAATATTGCGTTTTAACTACTATCCAACGCGTGACGTACTTTGCGTGTAGTTTAAAAAATCATAATAATTTTACTAAGGATAGATATTACGCGATTAAAATACCTGATAAAGACCATCACCCTATTTTGAATTCTAAAATTTGTGCTTAATGTAGAGAGAGCGCAACCACAACAAATCCAACAGCCAATCACAAGTTTATTACGATGACACGACGAGGTCATCACATTTTTAAGAGAAGAAGATAGAGATTGCAGTTATCGTTAATTTAAAAATATAATAAAATATTAAAGACGTGCAAAATTAATGAATGAAAAAAATAAGACTAAATTTCCTTCTAAAAAT
The DNA here is from genome assembly GCA_902732785.1 of Trichogramma evanescens. Taxonomy (NCBI): domain Eukaryota; kingdom Metazoa; phylum Arthropoda; class Insecta; order Hymenoptera; family Trichogrammatidae; genus Trichogramma; species Trichogramma evanescens. The sequence continues at coordinate 17,848 of CACVKI010143630.1, read as the reverse complement.
GTAACCCTCTCTGCATTGTTCGCGCACCGAGCATTATTCTACAGTATATCGACAAATGGTGTTTATATAAAAAAAAACGATTATGCCGTTAACATACCCGTGCCGTATATCAATGGCTAATCGCACGAAAAATAAGAAAAACAGTGCACGCGACGAAGGCATATAAATACATTAGCGAGAGAGGAAATAAAACGACTTTCCGTTCCTTGGAGTTAAAATTTCCGCACACGTACGGAGTCTCGCAATTGTGACCTCGTGCACGAGGATGCCGAGGCGGGGGAGGCGAGCAGGGAGAGCTGTGTCAGCGCACGTATGTATACGATATATATTATATAGAGAAAGACAGACTCGAGATTACCGCGGGTACGGAGAAGAAGGAGGAGAGTTGCAGGAGCTGCGAAGAGAGAGAGAGAGAGAAGTCACTCGCGCGAGGAAACGTTCTTGAGATTAGAAGTTAACGCGGATGTGTATAGATATACATATGGTTGGGGGGAGGGGGGTTAAGAAGAGAAGTCGAATCCGATCTTCGAGCGTATTGCTCCCCGCGTGGCTCGAGTATATCATATATAAATGGCAACCGAAAGAACTTTGACCGTCGTGCATGTATATATTATCCTCGTGCACCGAGTCAAAGTTTCATCTCTGCAGTCGCTTTGGATAAACGTACACATGCGGACGCAAGCACACAATTGCTCGAGCAGTCGATTTAATTTCAGGGAGATTTTGTGGGATAAAAAGCTCGATCGCATACACAAACGCAAACACACACACACACACACAACCACATGTATCGCGTGAATGATATACAACGGATAGATTGGTAGCAGGTAGCCATTACACACACGCATACGTACGTGTGCACACGTAATGCATATAGATAATATGGATCGAGCGCCAAAAGCGTAAATGTTAAAAGAGCATAAATTGAAACACACTCGCGGGGGCTAGGGGCAATGAATAATTTGCATCGCGAGAGCTGCAAGTCTATAACCCCGTTTTGGCGCGTGTCTGTGTGTGTGTGTGTGTGTGTGTGTGTGTGTGGGCACACACGAGCATGCAGCACACACATGTGTATGCACGAGCGAGACTTGAAGATACGAGAGATTCGAGAGGCTGCATATTTCATCGGGCGGTAGTAGCAGCAGCTGCGGGGGGGAGAGATGTGGAGGTATGAACGAGTGAAAACACACAACACGCGCGCTCCCGTGCACGCACGAGCAACACTCGAGCTATTATGATAATTTTTTTTTTTAATGAGATAGAGAGAGAGAAAGAGAGAGAGAGAGAGAGAGGCTGAAAGGGAAGAGCAAATGAATATCCCGCAGTGCTCACACGCGTGCGAATATTTACGCACGCACAATACGAAAGAGCGCGAGAAAAGAAAACATTGATTTGGGCGTGTGTGTATGTGGGTGTATACACTGCACTACACACGCGTGCGTGCGTGCGTACAGTGCGTACGCGTCGATTGCGCCGAGAGAGAGAGAGGAGATAAAAGACACACAGGGGGCTCGCGCATATAAATATATATCCAGCGAGAGCATAGCAGCAGCAGCAGCAGCAGCAGGAACGGAGAGTAGGTAAGTAGTCTAGTCGCGGTGCAGGCGTACCCTTGTGTGTGCCTTGCGTGTATATAACACATCTATAGCTACATGTATAGAAGCACGCGAGCGAACAAAGCTCAACGCGCATCTGACCTCGCGCCCGACGAGAGAGGGAGAGAGAGAGAGAGAGGAGTGCAGCAGCAGCAGCAGCAACAACGCGGCGCGCACGAGAAAGAGAGAGAGGAAGAGAGATAGAGAGAGTCAAAAGAGGAGGTGGTGGTGGTGCTATACACACGATGTTGTACTCAGAGCAGAGCAACGCGCGCGATATGCTGCAGCAGCAGCCGATGCGCGAGCGAGTTGAGAGATTTTTGTACAGATGCAAAAAAAAAAAAGAAAAAAAGAAAAAAAACAGGATGTCTCACCGTGCTGGAGATGGCAGTGACGGCAGCGGCCTTGCTCATGCCAGAGAGGCTCACTCGCGCGATTTTTTTATAAATGCACAACAACAACAACAACAACACACACGGGGGGGCACAAACTACACTCCGATCAACACAGCACAGCACGCAAACACACTCACGACACACACACACCGTTGTATAAATTGCTTCTGCTTGCCGACGACGACGACGACGACGATGCTCGTGTTCGTGGGGTTGTGGGTGGGGGGGCCCGCCGCATGGCCTCGCTCTGCAGTCTGCGAGCTCTCGTGCGCGATGTGTCACACGACGATGCCAGCAGAGCGCGCGCGGCCGTCTCAGCGGGCCCGCCGACTGGTCGTCGATCTCGACGTGCAGGGCCCGACGACGATCGCTAGACAGTCCGTTGTTTTCGCGGAGCTCGTAGCACTGCTCGAGGCCACTGGAGGATGAGCAGCAGCGCCCAGGCGGCGGCAACGACGGCGCCTCGTCGCACGACGACCACTACTACTGATCGAACGAGTTATACCGCTGCTGCTGCTGCCACTTCTTTTTCTTCTGCTGCTGCTACTGCTGCTGCTTATACTACTGACACTGCTGCAGGCAACAACAACGTTGACGATGTGCTGGACGTTGCTCGCGGACGGCTCCGACATGACTCAGCCGGTGCTTACCCTCGCGCGATTTTCATCATCCAGCAGCTTCGACTCGTGTTGATCGTGGGGTTGGTGCTGGTGCTGCTCTCGAGATTTTCTCGATCCCATTGGAGGTTATACGGAGCAGCGGATGAAGCTGCTCGACGCGGACATGCAGCTGGCTTTCTCGGATTTCAGCTTTTATATATGCACGCTGCACTTTTCGCAACTACCATATACTGGACTGCACTCGAACACACACGTAAAACGACTACTACTGACGTTCGAATCGAAAAAGTCGTGTTGGGTCGTTCGCTTCGCGCCGACGATCTATATGCACAGCACCACGGCACACGCAGTCTCGATTATTATTTTTTATACCATACAAGCAGAGAACACACAGGACGCGACGACGAGCTCGACACTACTGACTGGAATAGCTGCTGCGCGCTGCTGAATCGCCGAGGGCCGTGCTTCTGCTAGCGCCAGGCGCGCGCTGATTTTATACTTCTATATGTGTGTAGCGTATCGCCGCGCAGCCGTAGGGGGTGGCTCGCCGCCGCCGCACAGCACAGCACAGCACGGCACAGTACACAGGCGGAAAAAGCACGCAGAGAGAGCAGCACGAACTACTACTGCTGCACGGGAGGAGAAACGAAGGGCGGCGAGGGAGGGTGCAGTGCAGCAGCAGCTCTGCGCGCGCTCCTAACGCCGATCGACGCTCCGTATATAGAGGCGAATATAGTGCAGAGCGCGCGCGTTACATTAACCTCCGAGAGACACCTGCAGGCCGAAGCATCAACTTTGTGCGCGGACGGGGGAAGCGTGCAGAACTTCAAACTTGGTGTATAGCTGCGACGATACGACGGCCGACCGCGTGCAGATGCTCGTTATATATTGGCTAACTACACGACTACGTGTGTACGTGTGGGTGTGGGTGTATGCGTTCTCTTACCTGTCGCGCGCGCGGGGCGAGGCTGTGTACGCAGGCACACAACACGTGTGTAGGTATGCGACGTATACGTGTGCGAGATGACCATGAGTACTCGCGTATGCTCAGTAGTAGTTCCAAGTAGTAACGTACGAGTTTGATCGGACGCCACTGCGCGCGCAGGTGCCCATGCGAAGTCGCGCACTGCAAACTTATCGATGGAACGGGCGTTTATAATAAAGACTCGACGCGACTTTTATTCGTTCGCTTCTTTTTTGCAGCAACATCGAATAGTTTCGCGTTAAGAGTATATTTAATGTATTCTTCGAGATTGAGAGGTTATGAGCACGAGATCGAACACGACACAGGGATAATTAATAACGTATTCTCAGTGATCCGTTACCCCGCGCGCGATCGTTTCGAAATTCAAATTGTACGCGTTGGAATGTCACGAAGATCGAAGACGTTCAGCTTCAAGAATTAACGCGCGAAGAAAAATAATCGATGGTTACTTCGTACGAAGTTGAGATGAGATTCCAATATTTTTATTTGAGGAACCATTTCATTATTTTTATATTAAAAGTTTTTAAAATCAACCCAGCATTGACATTACTCAAACCAAACTGATACTACAAAATAATTAGTCGATCGTTAAAACTAAACGCAACAGTTTACGAATTATATATCGATGCATATCGTTGAGAAATTTTCATTGCCAATTTCACGCGTTTGTGGCCTGCATAATACTTATCGTGTGTTATAAACATATCTTTCTCCGCGGCGCGGCGATCGCAACAGGTTAGCGTGTCCCGGAAGCGTCTCCGAGGAGCTAATCGCGCCCACACACACGTACACGTAGACGTATACATACGCCGGAAGTCCTTCGAGCTGCCCACGTCACTTATCTCCGCGGCTCGTGTGCATTTTCATGTGCGCACGAGGAGGAGGGAAGGGGGGGAGGTGCGCGCGGCCAATTTTTTCATTAAACTTTATAAACACTGTGGGCGCGGCGGCGGCGGCGGCGACTCGACCGTAATCGGCAGTTCCGATCGTTTGCCCCCCAAGACCGAGACGCGCGAGAGCTTATCGCGATCGAAAGCCCGGTAATTTGAAAATTGCCACGTGTGTGTGCCCCGGAAAATTATTATAATTTAGACACACGCGTCGTGGTGCGAGTTCATTTACATGATGAATGGTATCAAAGAACGCAGGTGCTGATAATGCAATTATGAACTTTGTATGAATTTCCACTTTTATTTTTCAATTCTAATGTTTCACTCGAGACACGAGGATATATGTATATAATTACAATCGTAGATACAATTTTGCCTCGTAAGGGAAACAGAATAAGTACAAAAGGTTTTACGTCTAAGGTGTACACATTGTAGAATGGAATTCAATACGATTTGAACTATTTGATTTTCCACGCATACGATGTGAGGATAGAAATTACTACGTCGTACAATTTTTCTTTCTTTCTAAATAAAATATATTATATATACGGACGATGTGTGGAACGATTATTTCTGTTCTGTAAAGATTCTGTTGCAATTCGGCTGCAACTTGAGTATTTTTCTAATTCATAGACTTCGATATACAAGACCTGAAAAATCATCCAGTTTATCACAGATTATTTTCCAAGTAATGGTGACTTATACATTTTTGTTTTCATTTTTTTGAATTTTAAGAACGCTTTAATTCATTAAATTTTTATTTGTCTACGCAAATACGCTCGTTAAAGAAGTAATTTAATTTTGAGTTCATTTACAAATATCATTGATTCGATACATTCTTTTTTTTTTGTAACAAACGTTGTGTTTGTTCATTTTTCGTACCTTGACGATAATTGATTAAACGTTTTCGATTATAAAATATTTACAAAATGTTATTGGTCCTCCATTTCTTGTATGATTAACAAATTGTAATAATAATATCATTATCAATAATGCATCATGTATTAACAGAAAATACAAATACTTGCGATATATTTCGTCAGGATTCTCCATTTTGTTACCCACCACTGATTAAGTAATAAGTCAAACTTATTAAAAAGTTCTAGCATACCATAGGTACTAAATTAATAATGGAGAGGTTGAATTCGACTCTATAATTTTTTTACATTTATCTTATAATAATAATACGAAGCTACCTCACTTTAGCTATTTGAACTGTCATGGTAAAAATGAATATTATCGGTGTAGCTCACGCAATAGTATCCATTCCCGATTCGAGTTGACAATATGTCAAGTTACTTTTATACAATTTTATAAAAACATAAGCATCGTCAACAATAAACCATCGCATGAAGTTACATATAAAAATAATAATAATAATAACCTTTTGTTTCGCACTCTCAAACTCTTTCTATAATTACAAAGAAATAAATATTCTCGTTAAATTCTACGGGAAAATACAGTATATTCGTACGCACAATCTTGCAGAATAACTTACTATCTAAAACTTGCATTTGATTGCATTTAAATTCTCTTTCACCTCGTGTACATCGCAATCAAAAACGAATGAACGAACGAGAAAAGAGCAAATTCAAGTCTTTTTTGGTCGCAGAATGAAGTTGAGATTGTGGGCCGTGTTGACCGCGTAATAGACGTTGGCCGACGGTGGCAGCAGCAGCTCCCGGTCGGGCAGCACCTGCGACAGGGTGAACTGATCGGGATTGCCCTCGAGGCCGAGCTTGAGCATGGCGTTGCGTATCACCTGGGGCGTGCGCTCGTTGTTCGACAGCATGATCGACTTGTAGAGCACGACGCCGTCCGTCTCCACGCCGTCGCTCTCCATCGTCACCTTGATGATGTAGAAGTCGGGCGAGCTCTTGTGCGAGCCGCTGCTGCCGGGACTCGAGACGGCCGTGCCGCCGTTGTTGCTCGTCGCGGACGTGTTGTGGTGACCCCCTCGGCTTTGATTGCCGTTCGCTGCTGCAGCAGCTGTGCCGCCGGAGCTCAGGGAGACGTCGAGCGACGGCAGCGAGGACGAGGACGACGAGGAGGACAGCTGCGACGGCGAGGTGCGACGATCCAGCGAGTTGTGCGGTGAACTAAAAAAACATTGATGCATCATTAGTTTAAGGTTTATTATTTATCAAATATAATATAATTTGAATAATGTCAAACCTCGGCAGCGAGTCTAAATCGCAATAAAACTGAGAGCTACTCGAGCTTGACGTCGAGGCTATCGAGTCGTTCTTCCGATGACCCGATGAATTATTGTGATGATGATGATGATGATGATGATGCGACGACGAGGACGAATGATTGTGATGACTGTGGTTGTGCTTCTTCTTGGCGCTCGACGGCGCCGACGAGCCGCGACTGCTGTTGTTGGCGTTGTTGCTGCCCGGCGGCGGTGGCTCGATCTGGCAGCTTATCCGGTAGGCCTCGCGATCGTCCAGCACCACCAGCCGATTGAACCACTTGTCGAAGAGGGGATCGCGCAGGAAGTTGTAGGCGTTGGCGGCGCCCTGGAGCAGTCTGATGCGGGCCAGCACCTCGAACTCCTTGCGGCGCTTGTCGAAATTGATGAGGCCGTCGGCCACCGTGTCCGGTATGGCCGTGTCGATCATCGTCAGGTCGGTCAGGAACGTGCCCAGATACGGGATGGTGCCGTAGCTGATGTTCTGTTGAGGCGAGCGAGCGCGACACGTAGAGAATTATTCCGAATTGTACAAAAAACAAATGAATAAAGTATACGTACCCCCGAATGAATATTTTGCTTCTGCAGTATTTTCTGCAGATGCCTGTCGCTGCGCCCGGCAGTATCCGCGAACTTGGCCGTGCCCTCCTTGATCAGCAGCTCCCTCTGCGTCCAGGCGTTGTTCTCCTCGGAGAATATCCTCTCCAACTCCCGAAAGACTTCCTGCTTCTCGCGCGGCAGGCACTGCCAGCACTTCTCCAGCCGATAGATCGAGTTGCTCTGCAGGGCCGAGACGATGGCCTTGAGGCTGCTGAAGTTTTTGAGTATCCTGAGCTCCTGGGCGATGTCGATCCAGGTCTCGATGGCTCGGGCGCGCTGCTCGTGCGGCTTGCCGCCAGCGGCAGTCTCGTCGGGCTGCAGCAGAATCGTCGAGATGACCCCGAGCGACACGGCGTTGAACTGATTGACGGTGGCGGCTACGGTCGAGGCGTCGTGGGCCGCTCCGCGTGGCGCGCGCTCGCCTCTGCGCGACCAGACCGCACCGAGGCACTGGTGGGCCTTCAGTCGGCGAAACACCTCGGCGTCGATGCGAGTCAGCTGCTCGGCGAAGTAGCGCGGCTTCACGTCCGGGAACTGATAGACCCAGCTGTCGATTATCTCCTTGTTCGCCTTGGTGACCGCATCGTTGTTCTTGTTGTTCGTCGCCGCGACGTTGTCCAACTGATCGTTGGAGTCGTTAGCGCCGCGCTGCGACGAGAACCTGTGCAGTCGGTGCTTGGCCTTGAGCTCGAGCTCCGAGCCGGGCAGCCGGCGATGCGCGAACTCCAGCAGGCGCACCAGCAGCGGATGCGACGGCGGCGAGCGCCAGTCGTCCGGATAGGCGTCGAGCCAGACGTGCAGCGCCTGCACCAGGGTCTTGCGGTGCTGGGCGTTGGCGAGCTCGTCCAGCGAGTCGTAGCGGTCGAGCAGCAGCTCCAGAACCTCGCGCGGCGTCGTGAAGGCCCGATAGGTGGCCAGGAACACGTTGATGTAGGTGGACTCGAGCTCGCCGTCGTCGTTGGCCAGGCTCTCGACCAGGCGCTGCACCGTGCCGGCTTTGAGGAAGCGCACCCGCACCGTCTCCCATTCCAGATGCGAGATCTCGTCCTCCGAGTCCTGGGGGGGCAAAGGAGCGAGACAGAATATTTATTATCTTTATTGATTCGATTGATGCTCTTTTTTTCTTTAATTATATATCAAGATTACTTACCGAGTTCGAGAGGCTTTTCGTTGGCCTGTGGTAGCGCACCTTTTTCAGGTATACCGTGTAGATGACCCCGTCGCCTTTTTCTTCGCCCCATAATCGCCACGTGGGCTGAAACAAGTAAGAAAAAATGTTTTCATAAGTTCAAAATTCAATTTACCGTCGATTTTTTTCAGCCTCTACGTATACGAAAAATCAAGTGTATAATGTACTCGTTGAACTATGAATTACACTATCAAAACTACGAATCGGGTCATTTGGGCCAAGCAAACATGCAAGGCAAGGGGAAGGGAGGGGAGGAAAAAAAACGAGGCGAGTTCGTGAAAATAAATTCTATAAAGGTGAGAGCTCGGCACGTGTAACTATATACATGCCGTACTCTTTTACCCGCACGGAGTATACACGGATTTCCTAAATAGGACGTGTTTTATCTTCGCGCTGACGAGCTTCTTCGCGGGTGCAGTTTTAAATTATTCGCGTATATATCATACGAGCTTTGACAGGGATACATACGAAAATTGACCGAGGTGTGGTCGCAGTAGGAACAATGGTATAACGATTTTGAAAAAGTCAAGTTGCTTGATTTATACACCTTCGGAAGGTGTGTGTGTGTGTGTGTGTGTGTGCGTGCTTAAAAGCCAAGATATCTTACGTGCTGAGAAAAACGATGTGTGCAAGAGTCGAGCGTTGACCTGCTTTATCGCGAAAACTCGAGATCGCTAGCACAAGATGAGAAGGTATAAGAAGTAGCTGAAAAGACGACAGTTGTCGACGTTTTTGTAAAATTATTTTCATACGTGAGAGAGAAACCGAGTAAAAATACTTTAATATTAATTTTCGTACTCAAAACGGTCTCGCGCGATTAGCGTTTAATTGTGAGCCATAAAAGTTTTCATATAATGTGAAAAAGGCCGCACGCTTATAACGTAATAGCGAAATCTCATCCGTGTCGTAAAACATCATCGTCGATCCATACATCAACGCGCGCAGAGCTTTATAATATATCGAAAGATCTTATTTGCCCCGAGAACGCTCGTTAACCCAAATCGAAAATAGCGCGAGCTTGTGCGCGGGGCGTTAAAAAAGTTGTTATTTTCAATAAAAGAGAAAGAGAATGAGAGTGAGAGAGGCGAAGTTCTCGTAAAATGTTAAAAATATCAATTTTCCAAAGCATTATCGAGGAGGTGGAGGACACGGGGTTTAAATTTTATTCTCGATGTACTTGCAGCGACGAGAGATCGCGGTCAACTCGTGCTTTGCCTTCTTTTTTTTTCGATGTTTTTTTTTTCTCTCTCTCATCGATCAACGTATCCTGCACATTATCATTTGCGCTGTGTAAAACTCACTCGGCTCTACCTTGATAGAAATTCTCAACGTGAATAATATAGCCTAGTGACCAAAAAATTACCTTTTAAAATGTTTTAAAACAGATTACCAATAATTGACTTGTTTTTAACGATATTTCTATTGCATTTATATTACAAACATTGAACGCATTTCAATTGACCCGAAATGACAATTGGATCGTTTTGGAAAATTTAGACCAACTTATACACGATGATACCGCTTTGAGCATTCACCGCTAGATGGCGAGTACCTTTAAATCTTTAAATCTGCAAGGGGCAAAGTAAACATAATTATATAAGTCAAAGCATATCCATGAGAAAATCAACCACGTCATTTTTTTCTTCAAAGCTCAAATTATTATGCTATATCGTGAAAAACGATTGGACTGCGTCGCAGATATTGTTATGACTGCGGAGCGCGTACATTATACATCGAGTCAATGCAAAGGAGCCTCCGTCTCTTTCTCTCTTTCTCTCTCTCTCTCTCTTCGTATGCATTCGAAGATGATCCGGTAATTAGAGACGCGCGCGAGGAAATAAGCGAGCCGTGACGACGGAGCATATAGTAGCAGCAGCAATAGAAGTGGTAGTAGTAGTACAGAGCCCAACCTTCAAGCGATGAACATGTGCACGCGCGTACATTGCCTCTCTCTGTCTCGCTCGCTCAACCGCTATCGTGCGTATATGTAAACTCTGCACAATAGATAGATTACTGCTACTATATATACGATATAGAGCGCGCATACTGCACATACCCACACAAATAGTGTATAGTAGTGGCGGCCTTTTGCAGCAGCAGCAGCAGCAGGCAAGGTTCGTTGAGCTGCGTTTTCCGCCTTTTTTCCGCCGCGATTCTTTCTTTTACACAGCGCGTTGCGCACACCGCGGGGTTCAAGGTAGTGCACGCGCTATGCTTTATTTTTAAAATATATATATATACGATAGATTTTTCGAAGGAAACTCATCGCGCTCTGTTCCCCGACGCGACGCGATGACAATACTCTTCATGGCCGCATGCGCTGTTAAAATTTGATATCGATCGGCGGCTCGCGTGTGCACGAAGAGAGTCTATAACCTGTATCGGCTTCGGGCATCGGTTGTTGCTCCGAAGACATTGACAATCGAGCTTTATTATACCGCGTATAGACACGTAAGTCGATGTGTTTATGATAAATACTTTTTCAAAACATAATTCTCTCCAGACGAGAGTGAGAGAGAGAGAGAGAGAGAGAGAGAGAGAGAGAAAGCGCCGATTAAAAGAAATAAAAACAATGAGGCATCTCCGCACGCCGAATCGGTAAAACAATAATCTATATTATTGTCACAATAGACTCCGACTTCGAGTTCGTCACTCTATAATATAATACACAAACGCACAGAGTTCACGAGCGGTCGAACGTATGAAAAGAAAAAATGGAATTAATCATCCAAGGATAATACAATCGACTCTTCTCACGTGTATCCGATTTCAAATCTCGCCGTACGTGTGTATATGTGTACACGTAATACACTCGCGTCTGCCAACAGTAAGTCTAATTGAAATAATAGTCACCATCTCGCCGCCGCCACCGTTTTTTTTTTTATTATAGAAAGAAATAATAACGTCGCGTGACTTATACCTTAATAACAAAGACGCGCCAACACATAATAATATATCTCGTGCTTACGAGCTGTCACATACGATATGTAAGAATGTCGCGCGATCTTCACGTCGGATGAATGCGAGTTCTTGTGTATACACTTCAAGGCCTTGGAAAGGCCGTCACCGTTTTATTTGCGAGAGGAAAATTTTGTAATGCGTACAGAGCCTGTGTGATAATTATCAACGCAAAATTGCCTATCTATCTCTTACCCAAAAAAATGGCACCGACACGGCCACGTCCTCTTGACTCTTGAAACTGTAAGACCCATGTCAGAGCTTCGTTTTTTCGAGAGAAGTAGCTAGAGAGAGACCCGAATGACTTTGAACGTAAGAAAGAAAATAGAAAAATTTAATCTTCAACTCGTTTCTACCAGCGACACACGTGTATAATACTTTAAACCCAAATGATACCTATATAAATTGCCTGTACTGTTCTAGTTTTCCTGAACAAAGCTGCGTGTATTATAGCCGCGCGCGCGCAGCAAAGCGCTCCGGTATTATAACGAAGGTTGACTTTTGTCTGCGCGCCGTCTAAATACTTTGTAATCACAAAAACTCCGTTATAACGCGACCATTATCTTATATTATAATGTGGCTTTTAAATGCTCGGAAAGAAAAAAAAAAGAATCAAAGCGTCGTACCGTCTACCAGTCGAGGCTGCGCGACGCGGCATTAATCGTGTTTCTTATACGCATATACACAATTTTCGGTGTATTATAGGTACAAAAGAAATTTAATTGCTTTTTTGAGATAAGTGTGTACACAAATTCGAGATAAGCCTCTATCTGTCTCCTTCTCTCTCGAAGAGACGGATTAAGATTACACACGTACGAAAGTAATCACGTATATGGATATTAACGACTAATCGAGCTACACATAAAAAGCTATACACAGGTGTAATTTGTAATCGTATCATTTCGTACGAATGAAGTTTTTTCTTCGGATTATACATCGACTTCTGTTCTCGTATGTATCATAAGCGAACGTCGGGATAGAAACGCGCTCGGCCGAGCGGGGCCGTGAGTATATGGATTTCCGTTCATGGCTCGGGTACCAGCGGAATAATTACACGCCATTATGAACTTCTCGAGCTCTGCATAAACATTGTATACAATTGTCTGCTTGTATGTGTACAGGGACTGTAAGCGTGCAATTACGAATAATTACCGAAGAATCAACGCTCGAGGAGGATCGATGCTACTTAATTTTTGTTTTGTAAATGAGAATATATATCGTTGAATATTTATGAAAAAAAATAAAATAAAAGTACACAAACATACTCTACGAATCGATCTATAATGAACACAGCACAACCATACGTTGCCCACACTCAAAGGACGCCGATCTTCTTTGTGATCATTACCTGCTGGACGTACCACTGGGTGTTGGACTGGTTCTTGCGCTGCTGGCCGGGCGGCTTGCAGGGCGCGCAGAACAGCGCCAGCGGCGCCAGCTTGCTCGCGCCCGACTTGCAGGACGACGACGCTGTTCTGGGCGCGATCACGATCGGCGGCGGTGGCGAGCAGGGACTCAGTCCCGCGTCGTCACCGAGCGCCGGAGGCCACAGCATCCACTCGTTGCGATGACGGTACCCGGCACCTCTCGCGCCAGCGCACCGCGCGCGCGGGCGGGCGTTATTTAATTCGAATTTCGATCGGTGAAGATCGGCAGCGATTAGTAGTCGAGTTAGATTATTATCCTAGTTCCATTGTTATGGTTTATCGAGCCTCTCTGTTAAGAGTTGCATGTATAAGCACGAGAGCATGACACACTTTAATATAGATATTTACGAATATTTTGCGCGACACGTCTACATATAATACGAGCTGTTGCTTTTTTCATTAACTGAGTCACGATAAATGACTGTGACAGTCGCTTCCTGAGTCTTATTTTTCATGAGTATATACCTCAACATTTTCCAAATCATCGATTCTCAATGAATCATCGTGATTGATTCAGTCGGCACTGCGCGAGTGCAGTTTTGCTTCGCCATTCGCTTATATTATAGGAACTATGCGTGTACGTAATAATATACGATGTATTAGCCGCGAGGATCTAATTTTAAACCCTGCGCGAAACGGGTCTGGGACGCGCGTACACTTATCGAACGGCCGCGACACAAGTGAGTCTTTTGGAGCGCTCCGGCGCACACTTGCACTCGTGCGTGACGCGTGCGTAATTCGACGTTTCCTCGTTAGAGACACTCGAGACTCTTTGGCTGCCTGTCTGCGTGTGTCTGCGTGCACATGTATATATGTAAAAGCACACTCACACACTGCAGTTACGAGTCGCAAGCTCTCGCAGCAGCCACCACCGCCGCCACTGTACCCATTCCCTTTGAAAATTTAATACACGTCCAATTATATTTGTACGTCATACATAAAAGCTATCCTTTTTGCAGCCGCGATGGTGGTGGTGCAGGCTTTTAATTGCGTGTTGAAAAATTCACGGCTTCGTGATTTCGCGACCCGTTATGCATAATTTTACCGATAATTCGCGGCGATATATAGCAGAGTGCACCATAATACGCGGAAAGCGTGCGGCTCGAGGCTGCTAAAAATATACAACCAACTGAGCGCTGTTACTTACCCGAGAGAAAGAGAGAGAGAGAGAGCGATCATTTATTGATGCTAATTGATATATCATATATGTATAATTCAGAGTCACGGCTGGTCGACAACGTTACGTGTATGCATGCGTGAATCTTGAAGTAAGATCGATCTGGACGCGCCGAGACTCATGCATGCGTGCATGTGTGCGAGTAGACACATAATGAATTAATTAGAAAAAAAACAACAACAACAAACGATTCATCATTTACATTAACACGCACGCGTTTTCGTTGCAATCGTCGCGGAGCTAACTCCACACTTGTATTCTTGTGCTGTTGTGCATTAGAGTGAGAAAATCTCGGACAGGCGCAATCGCGGCTTCCTGTACACGTAATAAAAAGCGGTCGTATCAATTTTTGTCTTTTAAAAAATTAAGTCGGCCAAGACGTTTTTTTTTTCATTAAAAGTTCAAGAGCGCTCGAAAAAATCACCCGGTGTTACTGTGACCATATCCCCGACGTAGTAAGACGATCATAGTAGGTCTGTAACATACAGCGACGTCACTGATTCTTTTTGTACTCGTGACAGTAAGTATTTTGTTTAAAGCAATTTTGTTTAAAACTCATGTTAAAAACAGTGTGTATTGTAACGATTTTTTTTTTTAAATTCATTTTTTCTCTCGAAAGCCTAAAAATAGTGGCAAAGTTGAAGTGGAAGAACAATTGTTTAGGTTAGAGTGGAAAAACAATTGTTTTTGCAAAATAAAAAATATTTTCAGATTCTTGGGACTATTCGAAGCAAAAAGTTACTCTTGGCATTTTTTATTTCGATGCATATTTAACGAGTTAAAAATGGTTAAAAACTTGAAAATAACCACGTGTTTTTCGGTCAATTAAAAAAAAAAAATGTCTATAACTTTTTTTCTAATGAACCGATTTGGAACAAAAAGTTACTCTTGACATTTTTTATTTTGATGCATATTTAACAAGTTAAAAATGGTTAAAAACTTGAAAATAACCACGTGTTTTTCGGTCAATTAAAAAAAAAAATGTCTATAACTTTTTTTCTAATGAACCAATTTTGATTTTTTTTAATTCAATCGCTTAGCGTTTTCATAATAAACGAAATGATACAAAATTGTTTAAATCTATAATTATTAGTTTCCGAAATATCACCGTATAAATAATTAATTTGTCTGTAACATTGAAACAGATAACTGTTGAGAAAATCAACCTCGAAAAATCGATTTAGCGTATTATAAAAATCTAAAAATATTGATAAACAATATGGAACTCGACATTTTTACAAAAATCTTTGTTCCTCTCGGATTATGCGTGTTAGTACGAGTTGTTCTGTAATACGACCCTTACGTTACACACTCTGGTGACTCTAACGTATTTTTACTTTCTAATACATAATCGAATGTATTAAGTAGATCGTACTATAGGAACATAGTCAGTACACATCACGTCTCTGCAGCGTGAACATCTACAGAAAAAGCGAAGCTTCCGTCGAGTGATTTTCTTGAAAAAAATCTCATATAGCTTCAAACACTAGTTCTTCATTCTCGTACATAGAACAGATAGTGTTTCACGAGAAAATTCAGTATTCATTACGGCGCCGAAGTTAAAGAAGTGAAAGTAAAAAAATAACCTCTTTTGGTTTCGCCCACGTGCAGTGTTCAGTGTAGTACGCGTTACGAGTGAGTCTCGTTAAAAAAAAACCAGTTAACACTCTGAATTTTGAGCGATCGTGCTAGTGTGTGTGTTTTCTACGTTCTCCACAATGTCCACGTCCGTTAAAAACTTTTTTAAAGCGATGCACTCAACGAAGACGCGCGAAAATATGATTCAATTGCCATCATTTGTTAATTCACCAGGCCCACTTAAAAATATTCAAGACGATGAAATGCAAAACATTAACGGTACTCTCTCGGATTGCATAAGGTACCTCAGTGGAGACGAAGCCGAGGCAATGATTAAATCGGTGGCTCGCACCGGCTACGTGGACGAACCCAAAATAGACGAAGACGGCAAGCCCCTGCTGCATCTCACTACACCGATACATCTCGCGGCAAGAAGCAATTTTCCTAATCGCAACGACATCATCCTTGAGCTTTTTAAAATATTCAATAATTTTAAAGTGAACTACACCGACGAGTCCGGTTTGTCACATTTCCACGTGGCGTGCAATGCCAACTGTGTATACGCCGTGACGAAATTCTTGGAACACGGGCAGGACCCCAATATCCTCGTGCCAAAAACCGGTAATTCCCCGCTGCACTTGGCCGTTGAAAAGGAACACGAGATCGTGGTCCTGATCCTGCTGAAAAGTGGCGCCAATCCGAATTTGTTCAACAATTCAGGTTATACTCCTCTGCACGTCATTTGCATGAATTTCTCCGACGACTACTTGCTCCAGTTTTTCTTGCAGGTCAGCAACGAGGACGAATGTGGAAAGGTGCAGATAGACGCCCGAGACAAGTCGGGCTTCACGTCATTGCACTTGGCTATGCGTTACGATAAAAGAGATATAGCCGAGACACTGCTGAAACTCGGCGCCGATCCGAATGCAGCCAACGACGGGGGCTCGACCCCACTGCACATCATTGCGTTGAGAAAAAAAGACGATGACTTGGCCGAGAAGTTTTTCCAGATCTGCGATGACATCCAGGAGACAGTACAGGTCGATGCACGAGACAAGTGGGGTGTGACACCATTGCAGATCGCTTTGCGCTACGGCAACAGGATTACAGCCGAGGCATTGCTGAGAAGAGGCGCCAATCCTAATGTAACAAGCCCAGAGGGATGGACACCTCTGCATTTTATTGGATTGAATAAAGTAGACGACGACTTGGTGGAGATCTTCTTTAAGGTCACCGAAGATAATAAACAGGAGGTGAAAGTCGACGTTACAAACGATTTGGGTTCAACACCATTGCACGTCGCTTTGCGCTACGGCAATAAGATTGCAGCCGAAGCATTGCTAAGAAGAGGCGCCAATCCTAATGTAGTAAACGCAAACGGATGGCGACCTCTGCATTATATTGCAATGCAACAAACAGTAGGCGATGACTTGGTGAAGTTATTTTTCGAGATCATCGACGAGCAACAGCAGCAGGTGCTGATCGATGCTCGGGACAAGTGGGGTCGAACACCGCTTCACGATGCCGTGGCGAGTCTTTCGCCGGGTGTGGTCGACGTACTCTTGGATCGTGGTGCCGATCTGTCCAAATTCGTTTTCCCGACTGCGAGATACTTTGGCGAAAAAATCAAACGGTTGCACGGTGAACAGTGTTATGAATTCAAATTTAGACTCGGCTTTCAAGCTCTGGCCGTGGTCCGAAGCCTCAAGAATAGAGGATATCGACTAAGCAGAAGAGACGCCCTGACAGTTATGAAATTTTTCGTCAAGCATGGATTGTTCGAGGAATCGGCGCATAACGACGATTATTGTGATGATGACGAGACTCGGATGTTCAACGACAAGCGGAGAGAGTTGATGATAAGTCCGAACCTGTCGCTCTACGACTTGACCAAGTTGGGAATCGCAGAGATGGCAAAACGATTCACCGATGCGTTGTGTGAATAAATCAAGAGAATTTATCGAAAATGCCTTTTTTTAAGTTACTGGCGATAGGCATATTTGTAATATTTTCTATGTATAGTTTTATTCAATTTTTTAAAATAATGTATCACGTCATTCGAAAAAATAAATTATAAAAAAAATAATTTTTTAGTGTTTTCATTTTATTGACTTTTTGTAATCATTACCATTTTACGATTATATAATTATGGAACAATTATAAATTAAAAAACAATTTGAATTAATGTTAAAAATCAATCGACAGCTATTTATAAACAGCACTTAAAAGTGAAATTCTTA